>WYDI02002615.1:0-60567 GCA_009867235.2 Psittacus erithacus
GAAAGTTAGAAACACAGTGCTGCACCAGCCACTAAGAAGGAGAAAAAATGACTGCTACTGCTGAACCCATGACAGCTGGGGAGAAACCCCATAATATAATCAGGGGAAAGCCCGATCAAGTCACAGCAATTCTTTAGCTTCCAACGGATAGAAAGGTGGGTGGTTTTCACAGTGTTATTGATCTTTAAAACCAACGAATGTAACACAAAGGTGTTGACCTGTAGCTCCTGAGTTCTGGCAGTTTGATGTAGCTGAACCAGGTTGGGTCAGACTGCCCCTCCAAGTCTTTTTCACTGTTGAGCAAGAGAGTGTGAACTATTGCTGAAGTTGTTTTCATTTGATATCTCCTACACTGCTGTTGTCAGTCAGCAGGTTGCTGTTGCTTGGTTAAGCATGTTTGCTTGGTTTGCCTGTTCAGTCCCAGGTTAAAAAAATAGTCAACCAAACCCAGCAAACATCTCAAGAAATAGCGTGACAGTATTGATTTCAGAAGTGGATCAGCTGAGGTAAACCTGATCCTGAATGTTTCCTCCACACAACTTTCTGCACTATTAAGCAGGATGTAAACGGTATCTGCTGGCTCCTGCATGTGCTCACTGATCTCATTTGACTTTACACAGACAGCCTTAGCTGGTCAGTTGAACTGCAGCCTGCTGGTTTTGTCAGCCAATACTTCACATTTACACCATTTCATGTAATTTAAAACTGCTTACAGATGTTCAAAGTCTTAAAATTTAAACACGGATTTACTATATCCCAACATGAATAGGGCTGATAAGGAGAAAGAGAATGCATTAATTGTCTGCATTTAATTCTGATGGGCTATATTGTTAGTTGTCAATTGATTAAGAGTTTTAACAGAGATTTAATAATTGTATGCATTAATAGTCCTGAGGTACAGATATTGTGTCCTGACTTCCCATGGGGAATGTATCAGATTGTATGAATTATCTCATTGCATTAGGCTCTGGTTTCACAATTCTGAGACCTGTTGCCATCAGGTCCAACACAGATCTTGTCTTGGCAGAAGACATGGAAATTTAATCAATAGCACAGCAGTTTGTGGATTCATAACCTGAAGGGCTTTATGTTTTAGCTGTCTGGGGTGGCGAAGAACCACTGGCCTCCTGTGGGTGGACAGGGATTGCACTGTGAAAGCTGAGCTTGAAAAGTAAAAGGGAGAAATAATTTTTGAATTTTTGTATTTGAGTTTTAATAAGGTTTCTTACTACAGCAAAAAAATGTAATATAAATAAGGATAAAATTGTACATATGTTTTTAAGTGCTTTTGAAAAACAAGTTGATTGAGGAAAAAGGGAATGTCCCTTAATTGCTCTGTAATAGTTGACATGGACCACAGTGTATAATGGGAAAAAATATTTAGTTGTTTAGGATGGCTTAACTGTACTGTGCATATGCCCAAAATGTACAGTTGGGTAGCTGAAGTAGGAGTGTTCAGGGTCTTTCTGAATAGCTTGTTTCAGTCACCTAAAAGGTCTGTGTTGTTTCTGTTTATGGTAGCAGCTCTTCTATTATTTTACCTTTTGGCCTTTATCTGTAAATGGCTTGTGGTGTTGGAAAGATAGCTGAAATACAGGGAGCTGTGGCAGTGTCTTCCAGGATACGATGTGCTCACAGAAGACACTGGATTTGAGAGCACCAAACACATATAGCACTTTCATAATTTTTCCTGGATTAACTGACACCTTAATTTTTTATTAGCTCTTTATCCTGTGAGAACAAACTTACTGCACCTAGAGGGATTCATTATGATTTCTATATAGATCTGAGACCCTGAGTGTGCTATGCAGGATGATTAATTGTCAAAAGTGCCATTCATCTATTTCTCACTTGCCCTCTAGATTCGCCTCTGCTGTGACAAGTAGGAGATAGACACTGAATGTGCGCATCTCTGTTCCTGGAATCTTTGACTTTTGTATTTTGCTGCTTTGTATTTAAATAACCTCTAGATACTTTCCAGTTGTATTCAACATATTTCTCTTGTTTATCCAGAGCAGGTGATCTGTCAGTGGTAGCTGTCAGTCATAAATTATTTTAGCTGAATTGTTTAATTTGCAGCATTTTTTTTTGTGACACCTGCTTGGTCTGTGGAAACTACTGGATACCTCCTGTTGCTTTAGCAGCTTAGTGGAAAAGTGCAGCATGTTTCTGAGTCAGCAAAGGGGACCCAGCACCTTTCCAAACAGCCAGAGGAGCAGGCTTGAAAAAAAGACAGGCAATCCACTCATGGGCTAATAAGAGTAAACAGAAAAGAGGAAGATCAAAGCAGAGCTTGAAACGAAGGGCCAGGTGGACACCAGAAGGAAATGCTGAGCACTCGGTTGCTTTGGTGATGGGGGAAACTTCAGAGCAAACACATGTGTACACAGAATGTATTAGATAATAAGATTGTGATGAATTTTTTTTTTTCCAGAAAGTAGCCAAATTGTATTGCACATACTTTTAGTTCCTGGTATCCTAAAAGTCACAGCAGGGTTGCTTGTCTCAGTCTTGTCTCTGGCACTCCATGCTCTTCTGAATGTTAATGCTGTCCAATGGGCTGGAGGGTGTGGAAGAAACTATTCCCTTCTTCCTAACCTCCCTTGTCTGAAAACTGCTGCAGAGGTCTGCTCCTTGGAACAAGCAGTCCTAATCCTTCAGCCTTTTCTAATAAGCTGCTTTCCCCAGGCTCCTCATCATCCTTGTTCCTATTCCCCAGGGTTCTCTGTTGTGTCCACATCCTTCTGGGATGATGCTGCCCACAACTGAGCCGCCTGCTTCCCATAGCTGAGCCAAATGAAGGCATTACACCATGTGTTTTACAGATGATACTTATGTTTATCTTTCCCAGAATGGTTTTCCATTTTTTCCCAGCAGCATGGTATTCTTGACTCATATCTATGATTTAATATATTATAGCTCAATAGTGAAACGGTTGAGGGTTTGGGGTTGTTTTGTTGGATTTGGTTGGGTTTTTTTGGGGTTTTTTTTTGCTTTTTTTGGCTTAAGAAAACTAGGAAGAAACGTGTTATAGGATTACTGGCAGATTTAATTTACTTAATTTATCAGTATTCTTGATGCTAAGGTTGAAAAGCCATATTCACAAAAGTATCTGCCAGTGTCACGAATGTCACAAAGATTCTAGTGGGCTATCAGAAGAGTTGTACAGTTCCTTCTTTTATTGGTATCAGGCAAGAGGTTTGCGCTTGACTTCAGCTTTGTCTGTCTTCATGGAATAATTTAAATCGCAATTTTTTTACTAGATCTGATGTCAAACTTTTATGAATCTACTTACTTCGCTTTATTTAAGGGAAGCAAAAATATTTCAGACCCCTTGCTGCATGTGTGGCAGCAGTCTGAACTTCTTTTCAGGCAAAATGTTACCTGTGTGTCAAACTTTTTTCCTCCTGTCAACAAATCCATGTTGATTGAAGGCTCAATTTTATTATACATGCTTAAAGCTGTGTTTTGCCTTGCTGATCTGCACTGAAGCCATCATGCTCTGAGAAATATCAGAGAGGTAAGAAGTTCTGCAAAGCCATAATTCATGCGCAGGCTGGCATGCCTCAAAAGCATGGACAGGAATAAAAGGTGGGAGCTTTTTTAACATAATTTGGAAACAAATGAATACTTAAGCTCTTGAGACCAAACATATATTAGTATGAAGGAGCAAACTTGTTGCCCATTGCATGACTACAAGCTAAAAAAATTGTGACATCACAAGTCAAAGTTCGATAAAGCAAATTAATGTCATAAAAGCCCCCCAAGATGCTTGCCATGTTGGCTGCCTTTCAGTACATCCCACTGAATATGGCACTGCATTTCAGTCAGACATTAGAGACCATTTCATGAATGCATATAACAACCTGGCAAAGTTTCCTGCCACTGCACTGGCTGTAAATCCCAGTGTATCTTCTGTGCACATTGCACACATTTGAGCAGTAAAAGAAAAAAAAAAAAAAGAAAAAAATATCTTCCAATAGTTCATTTTCAGCTCTTGTTTTGTGTTTCAGATAAGTCTGTGGATGTTGCAACAGCTGTAGACACTGCAAACCAGATGTGTCTTTTGATTTAGCCTGTGACATGATTTTGCTTATTCTGTCACTGCTTCCTGAGCTCAGCATGTCACAGTCTTGTTTGAGGGAGATACCGAGCCAGCTGTCTGCTTTTCCAGTCAGCATTACTCGCACCGTGCCTTTCCTTTCAGACAGCAACTTCTGTGTGATAAGGATAAGTTTTCGGCTCTGAACATTCATCAAAAAGCACCATTCCTTTAGTAAATATGTTAAACTAAGATCTCTGATGCATGTCCAATTTTTCTCCTGCACACCATTCTTCTCAGTTTGCTGCTTTAATGCAGAAGGATTGGAAATAATCAGACTTTCAAACAATACCATGTGGCTGAGCACACGGTATAGAAACCAGAATGTTTGGAAATTACATCATTATCTGTATCATACAGACAGAGCAGCCCACAAGAGAGAGCTTTGGATCACAAATGTAGCGGTGGAAATCAAGAGTCAATCCTCTTGCTCCCCATCCTCCATTCTGGGCAGTAGGTCAGACAGTATCATGAGTGGGTCAAGGCTTCTTTGTTTAGCTTTTGGGGTTTTTGTTTGTTTTTTTTTCTTTCATTCTTTTTCACTGTTTTTGTATCTTATCCCTCCCTCTCCTCAACAGCCTGCTGGAACCACTCAAATTCATCCCGAGTCTCTTCGGCTTTTTTGCCTAATCTACTTCCCACTTCAAACTGCTTGGGGGAGCAGTGGTTATAGCTAGGCTGAGGTGGACGTTTGAAACTGAGAAGACTGTGATCTCTTACCAGCAACAAGAAAAGCCTGTAGATAACTTCGCAGACATCAGATCTGGAGATCAGACAGGGATCCAATACTTCGAGCGCTGCTGTCTATCTAAGGGGAAATAAACCCTCCCTGTAAAGAATACTGTTGTTTTAGTTCTTAGGACATTTAATGATGTACTGGCACATGGTAACTGCACTTAAATATAGTCTGAAAAAATATGAGCTTAGTTTGGAAGCTGCTGTCAGGTAAATTATGGGGTTTTGATCCTGACCTAAACTGATCCCACATGTTCCTGGATTCTCCTAATGTTTGAGTGCACAGTGAATCAACCATAATTTTTGCTTTATATTGCAAAGAATGAACAGAAGAGATTGGGAATTATATGACTTAGGCATCTGTTTATCACATGGTTTAGGATCATTTGATATCTTTTTAGCTTTAAGATTTCAATAAAGTTTAAAACAGATATACAGTACCAAAACTGGTTAAGTGGCATCAGTTTACAGAAAGCCATTGTGAGGTTCACCAGAGCCTTCATTTCAAAAATACTCAGTGCCTCTACAAAGAATGCTAGTATTGATATTATAAGTATTAATGTGTTCTGCTTACACATACTTCACATTATTGGCACAGGAAAAAATAGTACCATAGTAGTGAACAGGAAAGAAGAAAAGAATACCAAGCAGCTTCCTTGGTACTAACACCCAATGCTTTAATGCAACAGCCATTGTACCCCTGGATTATGCTGCTTCTGCTTTGAAATATGTGCATGTTCAGTATTTCTTCTTTTTCCCTCTTCTAAGGCCATCTCTTCACTCTTCTTTGCTCCTCCTTGTTATACCGGCTTCAGTGGCGGTGTTATAAGGAAGCATCTGTTCTGCAGCATGGATCCAAGCCTGCCCATCTCAGCTGCAAAGCTCTTTACATTTCTGTTCATAGACACATTTTTGTCGTCTGATCCATGCTAACCTGCCCTCCAGCCTTTTTTTTTCTGAAGATATTTTGTACTTTTTGTCATTGCAGCCTGTACCTGCTAACTCGTTTCTGTTCTCTGGCTTCTTTTATGCAAGTGGGATTGGTTTGGTTTCGTGTGTGTATATATATATATATACCCACTTTAGATTTGGTATTTATATTCTTTAGTGGTAATATTAAAGCATGGCTAAACTCATGGCTAAAGTATATTCTTGAACTTGGCTTTCCTATCTTTTCCAATCTGAAACATCAGTCTTGCATCATGGTTTTTGTGAGCTGGCTGCCTGCACAACTCTGTTGCCATGTAGGCTGTAGAGTCAGCTTGTCTGAAATTTTGTGCAATAATTACCAGGTAGTAAAAGTTAACTGCGCCATAAAACCACATGGAAGAACCATGCTATTACTGGCTTGTCCTACTTGGCATCCTCTTCCTGTGTGCTTTTTTTTTTTCAAATTTCAGATTTTCAGATTCCCAGATCTTCTGGGCAGGGGAAAGGACTAACCAACTCCCTTTTGGCTCTCTTCTCTGTGTTTCTACGATAACTGGTAACTGGGTTATGGCTGCCAAGTCAAGGCGCAGAGGACTTCTGTAACAAATTGAAAGCCTTAATCTTAGAATCTGAATTAAACAGTTACTATTTCATTGGGAGGGGAAAAAAAGATAAATAAGTCACTCCAAAATTATCCCTTAACATTTAACCGTTTTCAAGGTGCCTTGAAAAATATTTCATCTAGTGGTGCTTTACAGCTAATCTGCTGCAGCACTAGATTAGCTGGTGTAGGGTGAAGGTGTCTAAAACGGACCCAAACAGAGGGCACCTTTGCAACTCACCTGAATTGACTATAGCTCAGAACTAGTCTTAGCTCTGTAGCAGGCATGTGTAATAGCTTGCGGAGAAATAAAAAATGTCAGGTTTCTACCAGCCTTCTAAAAGGATTTATATCACTGTTGTAATTTGTAATTTATACTACTGTAGTTCTTGTACCTTCTTTTATCATGTGTGTCTTGTGCCTCATTTTTTACTTCTCAATGAGACAGATAACAATCCCATTTTTTTTATTTTTTTATTTTTCCTTTTTTATTACTTAGTAACTGAGATTTCAGTCTTAGGGGTTGCAAGTATACCTGCACAGAGTTCCTGGGAGAATTGCAAAGGAATTTAAAAATTATACAGAAGGCTATTAAAATGGAGGGTGGGTAACTTGGGAGGGGAGGCTGCTTACTTGCAGTGTCAAACAACCAGAAAAGATCATAAAATGTCATTTCATCCATGCTCCTACCCCAAAGCAGAACATTTACAGTAATATTCCTGATAGATGCTTGTCTAAACTGCCCTCAGATATCTCCAATAATGACAGTCTTTCAGCTTCATTAGACAACTGCTTACCCTTAATGTTAGGAGGTTTTTTGTTATCTTGAGTCTAAGTATTCCATGTTGTCATTTATGTCACATCTGGATCCCAGATGTAACATGTTTGGGATAGTGCAAAAAGAATTCAATTCCTTTCCTGCTTGTTGCGCCAATTTTCCAGGAGTGGAGAAGGAGCAAAAGAGCAATGTGAAAGCTACTTTCAGAATGAATATCTACTTTCAATCCTTTTTTTGTCAGATTGATCATTACAGTGCTGGTAATGCCGACAGACACATCAGGGTATCCCCTTTGTAAGAGATGTCACAGCTAAGTGTTCATGCGGTGAAATGAAAGTTCTGAGCCTGCTGCAATGGCTGCACATGGCCATACTGTTTTTAGTTAAAAACCGATGAGCTGTTACACTGAAATCTAGGCCAGGGAGCTGTGAATGGAAAACACACAAGAATGCCTCGATTAATAGCATCCCTAAATGACAATGGCTGTTTTATAGTTTTTATAAGGATGTAGTGTTTCTCTTATATAAGAAAGGACAAGATGTAGAGGCTCTTTGTTAAAGCCGTTGACTATAGAAAAGAACCCTGGGGTTTCTCAGGCTTCTTGGTCGTAAAACTAACTAAATACATCTACGGCTGCCTTGTATCCCTCCATGGCATCTTTCAAAACTGTAATTAGCAGACACTTAATGAGTTGCGGCTACAGCATGTGGATCAGGTGACTCAAATATTTGCTTTAGGCCTCTGATTCTCTTTCTCTATGTAAGGGGGAATAATTTGGTTTTAACACTTAGAGACTCATTTTTCTTCAGTTGACTTGTTTCAAGACTTTATTGCTTTCCAGTAATCTGTCAGACTGAGTTCTCTCTCATGTCTTCAGCAGCAAGGTACGTCTAAAACGTTTAATGATGACAGTCCTTGCTTCATTAAGCCTATTTCTTTTGGGAGTGAGGGTTAAGAAGCCTGCCTGAAATATGTGTTTTCACTACTATTGATGGAGTCTGATGCATAAAATGCAGTTGGCCTTTTGACAGTTATAAAGCAGCTAATGGGAGAGTGACATCGTTAACCTCCTTGCATTTTTTAGCATGATAGCAGCTGTCCTGTTGCTTCTAAGTGGATCTTGTGAGTATAGGACTGCATCTTGTTAATGGTGGGTGGAAACAAATCAAGCTAGGCTATATTTTTAGCTATAAAAGAGATTCAGGCATTTCACCAACAGGGCAGGGTAAGAATATTTAAGAATCTGGATTCCTGATACTTCCGTGTCACAACAGACTCTTCTGCTAGAGACCATGATGTGTGATGCAAGTTAAATGCGATTTAGTCTTGCAAGCTCAGCCCTGCGTACAGCACCTGCTTTTCTGTACTGACTTTGCCTTCTCCCTCCTAGACTTTGTACCCATTTACCTGCCTGTGATGACTGAAGCACAGGGCAGAAAAGTAAGTTGTTGTTGTGTTTCGACTATGGAAGATCTTTTCAAAATGACCCTCTGCAACAATCAGCATTAAATTGTCATCATTCTAAATGCCAGAATATGTAGGGTATGTGGATAGCACAGTTATTTGCTATTTAGCCTTGGAGAAATTAGTATGATCTGTGTATGGAAAGACTGAAAAATAAGGTTGTAACTACTCTTCGTGGTGTAGATTGAATGGTACCAGATGACAGTGTAGCCCTTTATCTTAGCTAGGATAGTGTGGTTCTGCTTGAGCAATGTTGATGTGATGCATCCTTGGGGCAGCAGTGATGACTTAGGAGTGTGATTCTCTAGCCTAGATTGGAAAATCATAGGCTGGGTGGAGCGTACAGCAGCAAACCCCTCCCATGCCTAGGTGCACATTGCACTATTGCACTCTTGTAGGGGTGGGGAAGTTAAGGAATGGCTACAGCCATTCTTCTTCTGATGTCTTCTTGGAGAAAGAGTGTTAACACCTCACAGTGTCAAGGAAGGAGTTGTTTTCAGGACAAGAGTGTATGCCAGTTCAAACTCCTTAGTTCAAATCTTCCCATTTTTGTCAGTCTATGGGCATTCCTTCCACAGTCTTTTAAAAGCTTTGAGTATTAGCTTTGAGAGTAATTTCATACTGACTGTGCTTGAGCTGACCTTACTCAGAAATCTCCTAGTTGTTCTCTGTCCTCAGCCACTTCTACTTGAAAAGATAAGAATCAGACATTGAACTAAATTAAAGATAAATATCTTTTGGTAGGTTTTTTTTCCAACACAGATGATCATTCCTGAAGGCTGTTCAAAGCCATTCTTTAAGAAATAACTGCATGGCTTCAGATGTGAGAACAGTGCATCTAGACACATAAATGCAAACAGTGTATTACAAGCAACTTCTATTACATGTTCCTGAAATGGATTTTTTCCCGGAATCAGCACTTTTCTAGACGTATGTCTCAGGGGACTTGAACTGAATGTTCAACAGGTTTTGAATAAAGAGTGAAAAAGTGTGGGAGAGGTTAGCATGTGCTGTAAGAGAATCTGTTTTATAACAGTCATGGTTGTCACAGTAAACGTGATTAATTTGTTCTTCATCACCAGCCACTTTTTTAACTCTTCACATGGTAGCAAAAATGAATAGGGAGCCAGCTCTATCCTTCTGAAAAGCTGTGAATTTAAACAGTGACAATCTCATGGTTACAGGCAGTAACTCACTGAATTACACGTGAGTTGCAGTCTGACCAGTAGTCCTTTTTCTAACAGTGATATTTAATGTGCTGGTCTGATTTTTCCCTCAGCCCAGTCATATTCCTTTCAGTGATGAAAACAAGGGTTAGTTTTTCCTTTACCAAATTTGCTTTAGTGTGTAGGCACTGAGCAAGTCATATGAATTACGCAGTGTATAGGAGATAGGAATTACTTTGGCTCCAAGTTTTTCCAAAGTACACAGGTTAGAAGTAACATTTTTGAGTTTACCCTCTCACTAATATCCAAGCTTCTATAGATCACTTTCACTTTTATTTCTAAACTCACCATAATTTTTGATAAAATCACAGAAGAATGATGCCAGTGGACTGTAAGCACACATAAAATAAATCCAATCATAAAACATTGCTGGTTATCATCCACATTTTCTCTTCTGTTGACACCCTGCTCTCTCTTGTGATGGGATTCTGACAGGCAACCTTGATTCTCTCTTGTCAAACTGTTATCTATCTTGTCCATATATAAACATATCTGCAGTAATGTATGCTTACCCACTAATTAGCAAAGTAGATCTGCCTGGTTTTAGAGAGTTCTGGATACTGCTAGTTTAAGTTGCATTACTATCTCTGCTCTTCAGATATCTATTGGGTAACGGTTGTGAAATTTGTTTGCTGATTTATAGAGATGGTCAAAATGGGCAGGCAAAATTTTAACACACAGTGGTTGTCCCTCCTTTTTAAGATATTAATGGCAGTTTGAAATGTCTGTGAACTGTATGTTGAGTAATGTGGCTGTGATTAGCAGTTATGAATGGCACAGTCAATTTATCCAAACTGACCCCCAAGAAAAAGACTAGTGCCTGTGCTTGAAATTGGCATATGAAGATTTGGCCAATCCACCTCAGATTATAGAAAAGCTGTAATCACTGCCTTAGGGAATAGGACTTGCTGCTGCTTAATATAAGTAAGGATTCAATGCAGTATCTGGAATGTGTATATATTTAAAATAGATGTGATGATGTAAGGTGTTAAATACACATCTTGTGTGACATTTCAAATCCCGTTTGGATTTGAAATTGAAATTGTCGTTTGCTAACCCGAACAGAGAAATAATTTACAGACAATGAAAAGAGATGTGTGATTTGGTTGTACTTCACAAGTAAAACCCAAGGTTACACAACACCCAAGGGACTCTGCAAATGCATCTGCTGGCAGTGCTAGAGCCAAACACCTCATCTCCAGTGTATCTTCCCAGTTGCAGATCTCCTATCACTAATAGACTATAAATATCCTTTATGGTATGGGAAGATGGCAGTGATTAGCCATATAGTATAAAGTTTTGGAGATGTGGGATTCTGGGGGGGTTTATTGACTTTAAACAAAGCTTTATAACTAACTCAGGGCTGGTGGAAACACAAATTTCCATGAATCATAAAGTAGCTAATTAATTTCTGCTATTAAGATAGCCTGTCTTGGCTGTCAGTCAAGTAGATCTTCCAGTCCTGTTGGTTGTTTTCAGGCATTTTTTAATGGCTCTAAATGCCTCTTAGCGAGGATCTTCTTGCTTTAAAGATGTTCGTAATTCTCACTGATAAACCTTCTTCAAAATCATCTGTTTAGTATCTGTTTAAAATTAATGAGAAAATCCAGAGCTAAAAACAGGTGATGAGAGTCAATTAATCACTTCAAGCCACAGGGAAAATAATTCCCAACAGAATAATTTAGGCTATCAGCCTGCAGTCAACAGCTAAGGGGCTCAACTGCAGAGTGTTACCTGCAACCAGGAACACAACAGTATAAACTGCTTGAGCATCTTACTCCACCAGAGCTCACAACTTCCAACAGGGTGCAAATAGTGAGCCTGAGAGATGCATGGCATGACCAGACACTTTCCATTAAAGCCTTCTAGCTCTTGATGGAGTCCTTTGGCAAAAATACTTCCAATATTCCATCCTTTTCTTCCAAATATGTGACTCATGTCTGCAACTTTTCCTAAAAGGGAAAGACTGAAATGCCTGCTGTTGTATAAGAATGTGTTTTTCCTCCCTTCAGACCAACGTTTTTAACTGAATGAGAAAACTGTCAGATACTCTATCAGTTTTCTGTCTTGAAATTCCAAACCTTTAAAAACAACAAAGCCTATCTCTCAGTTACAACATAGGACATGGATAAATGACACCACAATTGTGTCTGCAGATGGATGGATGAGTTGACCTTTAGGTCAACTTTCTTGTAATGACTGATGATAAATTAGGATATAAAACCCAAATTGCCTTATAATTTACAGAGTAGCTGATGAGCAAAGTTAAAGGCTGTTTTACTTCTTATTGTGAGAGTTTGGATATTTGTGCTGAATGAGAGGAATGGGCTGCTTTTAACCTAGCACACCAGGCCTTTGCAGTCCACCTCCCAATCTGCCAGCCAGTCTCCCCTTCATAATCTTGGAAATAGCTCAGCAATTTCAACCAAATTTGAGATTGGATTTAATCACCTTAATTGCCTATGAAGTCTATGAGCACTGGGAGCTGGACAGAAGGAAAGATTCATGTTGGTGCCCACACTGACAGAAGCACAGTCAGGAAACATCAGTTACCTTGTGGGTTTGACAGGAGCTGCTGGTCCAGACCATGTCTCCAGCTCAAGATCAATCACAGCAAGTATCCGCAACTCAGGGGAAGAGCAGATGGCCAGGCTTATTGCACTGGAAGGAGATTTGGGGGACAAAGGGCAAAAATAGATAGAAAATGAAGTTTGGCTGATGTTCATAGAACCCCAGACTGGTTTAGGTTGGAAGGGACCTTAAAGCTCATCCAGTTCCAACCCCTTTCACAGGCACGGATGCCTTCCACTAGACCAGGTTGCTCCAAGCCCTGTGCCACCTGGCCTTGAACACTGCCAAGATGTCGCATCCACAGCTTCTCTGGCAACCTGGTTCTCGCAACCCTCAGTGAATTTTGCTGCTCACAGAATGATGTTTTATCATTGGAGTGGTGGAGCAGCCCCACAGGTTCTCATACTTTCTCTCAGGGTGAGATCCCTCTCAACAGTTTAATTTTGAAATTAGGTATCGGTTTGGCATGTGTACCCTTTTTTATTTTTTCTGTACTTCTTATAAATATGATCAGGGCTTCTAGGAGTTTCTTTCTCTTTAAACACATTTATAGAATATATATATAAAAATATATATACACCTACTTACATATATTCATATATATATATATGTATATATATAAATAGCAGAGCGATTGCATAACCAGTACTTGTGTATCGCTTGTGGGTATCAAAACATAACTGGACTGATAGTTTACGCTCTATGTATATTTTAATGTCCTTATAAATTGTCTCCAGTTGACTTTGAAGATGGTCAGTGGTTAAAATACCAAGTAAATGTTTCGTGAGCAATATTCCAAGATATAGCAGCAGGCAAAGAGAACACAATAGCTGAATTTCATAACTTGTGGCATGTCTCTCCAGAGTGGACAGAATTTTAAAAATAATATAAAGATGTTATTGGATCAATAAAATGGATGTTATTGACAGAGCAGCAAATGAAGAACCAAATCACAGCCAGTAAACTCCAACTTTGATGCTCAGTTGGATAAGTGTTGGGGCTAATCAGCTGTTTTGAAATCTAGTAGATGCTTTTAATTGTTGTTTGGTAACCTTTGAATTTGGCCTCTGAATTTGGTGGAGGCTGTTTACTCTGTAATGTTTCGGTGGTCTAGAGCAGAGTGTGATGTGCTGATGCGGAAATAAGGTACTGTAAGACACAGCAGGATCTGCTGATGAGTGAATTTGAAATTCCAGCCTCACTGAGGTGGCTTTTGTTTATCTGTTTGGGGGGGGGGGAGGTGAATACTGAAAAAAAATTGTGCATTACAACAGTGAACAGTTGGTTGCAGCTGTCATCAAGAGATAAAGTCATGCCTAATGACTAAAACAGACAGCAGGTTGCAGATTTGGACTTCATGATGCATTCCAGTCAGTAACATGAAAGACAGAAGATATCTTACATGTGCTGCCTTTGGGGAACAAGAGAATATATGATTCTATGATTCTATATGGAGGTCAAACATTGCTGTACTGCATTTGCTGATAAATCTTTTAAATAATGGGCTTTTTTTTTCTTTCATTTTTCCTTGAGCAGTGTGGTATTACCTGCAAAGCAGTGGGAAGATCAAACAGCCTTTCAGCCAGCTGCTGTTAAGCTGGTCACTGCCTTTGAGAATGATGAACCCATCAGCACAGCTGAGTGCTGCTGTACATCACCCAGCACATGCAGAGGTAAGCTGCGAATGACCTGGAACACTGTACCAACAGCATTTGGCGAAGATCGGTAATGTTAATCTGTTTTTCCCAGAGCAATCCAACAAGCTACTGGAGTCATCCGTGACTCTGGAGGAGTTTTTAAGTGCTTGGGTTTGAAAGCACATCTAAATTCAACCTGGGAAAATCACTGCAATATTAGAAACCCCTCCTGTTACTAGGATTGACAAAGCCCCATGTCTATTCCTTTACACATTTTTGTAAAAATGAGATAGCAGGCTTAAGAGGGTGTCATTCTTTCTGCTATCAAAATTTGTGCAACTCACTAGAAAAATGGTGATCTTGGTGTGGTAATGAGCACAATAAAATTGCAGAGTTTTTTTCTTTATAAATCCTGCAAAGCTGTAAAAAAAGGCAATTTTACAGTTGCTATCCAAACCCATCAAAATATAGCAAAATACATTATGTGGTTCCAAATATTTTGTCTCTCATTGTTACTACTAGAATGACAAGTTAATGTTGGCTGCTTCACAGGTTACTGAGTAGGATTCTTATGCCAAGCAGCTGCCATTTAAAAAAGGACAGAGTGAAAGAATAAGTTTCACCCAATCAAGGGATTTCTCTTGCTTATCTATTTATTTACTTTATTATGGTGATAATGGTGAAGGGTTTTTATATGAAAATGAGCCCTGCTGTGTCAAGAAGAATAAAATGTCCAGACTTCAGGTTAGAGAAAGTGAGGAGAAGAATATAGAGATGCACAGGATGAGTATCACAGCAAAATATTTCTTCAATAATTGCATTTTCTTCACAAGGTCTATGAGCGTGCATAGATATAAGCATGTGATTAAGCACTTTGAGTCAGAAACAGGGTGTTTGTGAATGAAAAGGATGTAATTGCATCTGCGGTACTGCTGAGGTGTGCCCGTGTCACCATGGCTTGACTGCAGTCTTCAGGGTGGTCTAGAACCTTCAAGAGCATTTGCTGCCTGCCATGACACAGCTTTGGAGTTCTATTTGGACATCTTAATCACTTAGATTAATGGTTTTGACTGACTTTAAGTGAGAAATGTATGGGTTTTAGCTCCTCAGTGGGTAATTTCTTCTCATTGATATATAAGATATCTGTCCTGTTAAGAAATCTTGTGAAAGTTCTGATTATAGACTACTGGTATGCATGGGAAAACTAATAACCAGAATATATACAGAAAGGTTTGATCAAAATGTGTGCCAGAAAAAGAGGGATAGAGCAAATATAGGGTGCCTTCTCCCCACCCCCAAATTTCCTTAGAAGCTAAAGAGAACTATTTGCTTGTTTTAAGTCATGTAAGCCTTTTTCCCAAGTTCTTTATGAATATTATAATAATGTATGCAGTTCAGAAATGCCAGGGCCAGAGCAAAGACGGGACTTCACCTACGCATACATGAAGTTTCAACCAGGTGGGGCTGGAGTCTTAAGTAAGCAGTCAGTTATGTGCTGGATTGAAGTTCATTCCTGTTTCAATAACAGAATAATTCCAAAATTATAGTTTAAGGGATTCGCTTCCTGATTTAGAGTGCAATAAAAATGTACTGGAAGCCCAGAGAATCAACAAAAAGTACTTTCAGAAGTCTGGATTTCCTCTGCACAATGAATTCTCAGAACATCTTGTTGCTCAACAAGCTACAAATTAGGTTGTTAGTTTCTCAGCTGCAAGTTACTGTTGTGGGGAATTGCATGCATCATCAAAGCTGCTTGTGCATATACATATTTCTAGACTTTAAAGAGCTAGTGACAAGGTAATTGGTTTATAGATGCAATATGTTATGGGATCACTATCCAAGTAACACAAACATCAATATTTGGTCATATCGTCAGTGTATGAGCAATCTGCCCTCAAATTGTGAAAGCAACAAAACCACATTTTCTCCAAAGAAGTTGCAAGTTTCTCAAAATTTCTGGTAAGTTCTGCCAGACAAATATGCACTGAGTATATTTCATTCTGTGAAAATTAAGCATGCACTTGGCTGATAAAGTACAACCCCACTTAGATATGCTTATTCTACAAATGAACTTGGGGAATGAGACTTGAAATTCCGAATCAGTGAGTTCAAACTCACATTGCTCTGAACCACAACAAGAGTTTATTGTTGGTGAATAGTATCAGTTATTTTAATAAGCCTTTCAGAAAGCAAACTAGAAAAAACCTAGCCTGATTAATAACATCGAATATGTCCATTTTTGTATCATTATACCTTGGTCCGCTTGCATTTTTCTCCATAATCATGTTGTCATAAACATTTGTCACTGAAAACATAAAGTGAACAACTCTTCTATTTTTGCAATGCAATGAATTTTGAGGAAGATTAACTGAGTAACATTTCCATAAATAAGAAAGTGTTAATGATACCCAGGAGGACGGAACTTGTTTTAGTTTGACAGAAGACCCTTTCTTTTGTGGACACACATTAAGTCTTTGTGAAATTCTAGTCCTCAGGGATGCTTGAAGATAGGGCGAGCAGGTCCTCTTGCAGGTTGGGCTTCTTCACTGCTTATACTGAATAATTAGTAAGTATTTTAAGTAACATGGAATTTGACAGAGCATTCCAAGGCAGTTATATCTTCACCTTGCATCATTACAGCATTAATATTTGCATCTAATTTTGGGTTTGGTCTCCTGTTCCATTTCTGGTGCAGAAAAGTCTTTCCCTGGCCTCCCATGATCGTGCTATATCATGAGCCTTCTGGGAATCAAATTGAAGGTTATCAAATCCCTCGCTCATCAGTATTACTTCCTAAGTAATTCCCAGGGCTGGGAAATAAATGCAAGACTCTTACATAGCAAATCAACAAAAAAATCACAGCTTTTTTCTGTAGATACCCAAGAGTGGAAAAAGCAAAATCATTAACCTGCTTGCAATGTGTTACCATAGGCTCTATAGATACCTACACTTTTATTAGACTTACTATTAACAAATATTTCCAAAAGAAATGTATTCCTTTTCTTCAGGAAGTCTTCCTGATTATGAAGTTTTGTTTCTGGCTTAAAAGATTATTTCAGCATCCTCGCACTCAGATGTTAGTGTCTTGAATTCTGCATCATAATTAGCTACATGTGCTTACTGCTAATTGATTTTATCTGTACTGGTTTGTGATACCTGGCTACCTTTAAGCTCATTGTTTCTTGCTTGTCACTGTGTTCCTCTCTTTTTGAATGACTGCATTTGCCAAACACCTATAGCTAATGATACAGAAGTGCAAGTCTTTCAAAATATGACAGAGAAATTAATCTTGTGAAAAGCATTATGGATTTTTTAAATGTAACTGTATTTAATGGAATCACATTGACCTTCATAGATGTTTCAAAATGGAAAATGCTCTGTCTTAGCCTGTTGTTGCTAAGTTATGTTGTAAAAGGCACGATCACTTCTGGATAGGTCCCACAGAAAGGTTATGTTCCTGAAGAAAGACAAACAATAGTTCTGAAGTCCTAGCTGGGATCCAGACATTCTTGCAGGATGGCGTGCTGACCTTTTGTGTGTACTTTTGTTCTGGTTGTCTTTGGTTCCCAATGTGGGCAGAGTAACATCACAGCACACACTCTGAGGTGCCCTTGCCAGCATTGCCTCATGTTTTGGGCTGCATAGAGGCCAGAAAGTGGATCTTTTTCCTCAAAGCCCATCTAATGTAAGTGCATCCTGACTTTAAGGTAAGTAGCAGTTAAATAAGGAGCAAAATCTGCCTTTCTTCACTAGGTTTTCATGAGTGAGTCCCCATCCTCATATTTAGCTGTTTAGGTGACGTTTTCAGCCACTGATCACGCTCTTGCGGGAAGTTGCATTTTTGCTAACCAAAAAGGAAAGGATAAGCAGATCCTTGTTTTATATTTGTTCTAAAAGGGTGACACAAATGCTGGATAAGACCACACTGTCCATCCTTAAAAGAATGGCGTACTTGGTCAGGGTCAAATGTGGTAGTTGTGTTCGAGATTTATTACCTGTTACTTTGTTTGACATTTGTCAAGTTGGGATAGTAAGGTCCAAACACGAATAACTAAGACTACCTATTTGTTGAAGGGGGAAAGCTTGCTAAGATTTTGAAGTCTCAGGCATTTAAAATCAGAAGTACCAAGGAAAAATTGACTCGTAAACGTTCAAGAGTGGGAGTTGGAATATGCGAAGAGGCTGTGCTGGCCTTTCAGTTTGGCATTTCACAGTCCATGTTCACAAATGTAAGTCTCAGCTGGAATAAACAAATTGTGGGATGTGTGGGGGAATCTTTGACAGCAGCTAGAATCTGTCTTGGAGGCCATGCTGCCCATGGGGAAAGGGGCTAGCTTATCCTGATATTTGGGTAGGATCAGTATTTGCATGTTGGAATAGCAGGGCTCTGCATCCACATTCTGGTTGAACCTCAGCTGTAACATGACTGAAATATAGGGAGAGCAGTGTTGTAGCCTTACTGAATTCATGTTGGCACCTTGTAGTTTGAAGCTTCTTTTTGTGGACCTATAGTAGAGCAGCTGTTTACAAGACACCCTTATTTTCTCCCATCTATTTCAGTAATAGGCAAAAAATAGGTAAATAATAAGATGTTCCTAATGAAAAATTACTGCCTGTCTTCTATTGTTCCTTTCAGACTGTTGCTGTTGTTTAGCAACTGAAATACGTGATTTGTAGCATCCTTTTGGGGAAACCGTCCTACCATGTAAACACTTTTTGGAAGGCTATTTGCAATGTGTAGCTGTGAGCTTCCTTCATTCATGCTGCTTTAAAGCTGATCCTGCTATGTACCCATGCATTTTTCTTATAGCAGTTTATAATTTTATTTCTTGGGATCTTGCAGGGGTCTATTAATTTATTTTTTTTTTCCCCCTAAGCGTTTCAAGAGTTTTAAACCTAAGACTGTGGGAGCAGTTTCATTAAACTGTTCCCAGGTCAGGCTGTGGCACTGGAGGCGTTCCCATAGAATAAATTCCACCTCCTTGTGCTCCAGGTTTTCCCTAATATTTTTGAGCTATGAGGCATGTAAAATATTACATACTTTGCTTTGTTAGTGTCAAAAGTACCACACCATACAGGAAGTCCACCTGGCTGGTCCTGGGGTTAAAAGAAACTTACGCTTGTACTTGACGCTCTTTCTGCTTACAGTCTCCTGTAACCAGAAGGCATGCTTTCTTCTGTCTAGAAAATGGTTCAGTGTCAGTCTTTCTGTTATTGCCCCATTTTTATACTTTCAACATACTGTTGTGGTTTAAGCTAACCCAGGACACATACTTGTCATCAGTATGCCATAATTCATGTTGAAATTCAGCGTTTGCCTGTATCTTATTTGGTTTGTTCTTGCATGAGCTCTGACTTTACTCACACAATGAGTTATAGCTCAGATGGTGTCAAATAACTGGCAGAAACAAAAGACAGAAATAATCAAGACCTGTATTTTTTCGTGTTTCTTGACTCCAGGCATTTCTCATTGCGGATGCTGAAAACGACTGTCTAAAAAGAAAAGTTTCCCTTACTCTCAGACTAGCATTAAAAACCATTTAATCCCTTGAATCAGATTGATTCACAGTTCTCAGAAAGGGTGTGTCTTTAAAGATGAATGGGAAGACAAGTTTTTGTAATGGATAATGCATTTTTAGGTGGTATAAATTTTATGGAAGTCATAAAGTTTTATAAATTTTAAAGAATGTCCTCAGCAGAACTTGAATCTTACTGTTAGTGTGTTATCTGGCAAAAGGTCACCAGATTATTTCCTGAATGAGAGGAATTTGCAAATGGGAGATTACATATATTTGGAAAGAGAGTTTAAAATAAATCCCCGCATGCACTTTGTCATCTGCACTGAGGGTAGTATATAGGCAACATAGCAAAACCAGTTGCCTGACTTCAGAATTCTTTTGGTATTTTTCTGTGCTCAAAAACTAGCAAACCTCTGTGCCATGCAGGATTTATCTTCTGTCGCAGGAATTTGATTCCCTTTTTTGAGACAGATAAGATAATTTGCTAACTATTCTCATAACTTGCAAGTTGGTAAACTTCAGATTCACAGCCAAACTTCGGGAAAAATGTCCCTGAAACCACTGCTTGTCTGTGTCCTAGGAGCTGACTGGCACCCAACTCCTAGATGTGCCTCCACTAAGCTCAAAATACAGTGCACTTATCATCTTGAGGGGCATGCTGGTTTTAATTCCAGCTGTAGATAGGGACAAAAACTGTATTCTAACTGCTGGTTCAAAGCCCATTACAATTCTGGATCAAGCTTGCAGCATGATCCTGTGAAATGATACAAGGTCTGTTTCAGCAGACAGCTGAAGCAATAATTTTCCCCAATTTTTTTTCCTGTTAACTTTAAATTGTTGATATGGTGCTAAATTCGGTATGCTGAAGGTGTTTCCATGTGTCACTTGTAATAGGATACAGGTGTCAGACGATTTGAGATTATTTCAAACCTAATTTTCCTAGAGTGAAGATACAAACAGTTACACCAGAAGCAGATGTTGGGCCTTTCTCACCCTTCTAAATTGTGGTTTGGCATCCATCCAGACTGGATCTGTGGGGAAAAAGAAAATTATATTTAATTTTGGCTTGCTTGGTTTCCTCCTTTCAAAATCTCCATGAATGTGCAATAAGAAAACCCATCCCTTTCCCTCTGTTCACATGGGGACTAAGTATCTTGTTGCAAGCGGAAGGAGTGCAGGCAGGTTCGGAAGTGAACACTTTTCATCTCTTTCACTATAGAGCCCAAAATCTATTGTAAAATGCTATCTTTTCATTTTTTTCCTCTTACCCCTGTTTCTGACAGCTATTTTTCTAGTCCATTGGTTGGAAGTAACAGCCAGGAAAGAGCAGTGGCAAGGATGGCATCTATAGCACTGGTTTGGGGTCTTGCCTCTGGTCCACTTCAATTGACCTACGTGGGGGTGGTCACTGGGACTGGAGAGAAGCCGTAAGAGCATCTCCTTCCCTCTGCCTTCAAGCTGCTATAATTTTCCCTAGTTTTCGTTATTTTTGGAAGCAATGGTCCTTTTCCACTGTGTGTTTCTGCAATTTTACATATAACTGTAAGTAAAATCTCAGCTCTACAGCGTGGATACATAATCTAGACCACTTGCTGGCACTGGGTTCTCCTGAGGATTGTGTGTATTCTCCATCAAGAGGAGCTTCACCAAGTAGAGTTACATTTCATCAGAACTCATGGAGGTGACAGAGAAATTGAGCACATAATCCTGATATTACAGCCTTGTAGAAAAGAAGACCCAATTCTGAGGTTCACCATGCAAATTTTGGTTTCTGCTGCTCAAATACATCTTTCTTCACCTGCTTCCAGTAAATGAATTTTATGACTGTAAATCCCACTTATGCTACAACCATATTTAAAGTCAAATTACCATCAAATGTTTCCGTTGAACAGTTTTAGTCCAAATAACCAGACATAAAAAAAAAAATCCTTAAGGATTTCAGAAAATGTGGAGACGGCTGTCCAATTATTTTTTAGTCAGTATTTGGTGGTCATGCAAACACTACTGAAAAGTTGCCATCATAACTGAACAAATCCTTGAAGAATTAGAGCCATAATTGTGTACTGGGAAGTGAAATCATCCAGCACAAAGTCCTTCCACAGACAGTGAGAGCTCCAGAAACTGGCAAATGCACAGGGAAAGATCAGCAAGTGGTGGACAGGAGGAATTCATGCCACCTCTCATCTGCGTGGTGTTGGTACCTCTTGCACTGGGAAAGTTCTCAAGTCAGCTCCCAGCCAGGGCGAATGATGGAGGTGGGTGCATGTGGTCAATAGAAAGCATCAAGTGCTGGCTTGTGAATCAAAGGCAAAACTACAGAAATGCTACTCTGCAAATGGTGTTTTAACTGTGCTGCCAAGAAATTATCTAGAGGCATTTGAAGATCAACCCGGTAACAGGAAATTTATCAAAAGCATTTTCAAGTGGATCTTTGGCTGGTGAGTACTGCTGTGGTTGTTTATACTGCTGAACTAGGCAATTTACCCCCATTAAGGATCTGCTCAGATGTCAGATAGTAGCCATCGCCAGAACAAATGACCTTTGTGCACAGTACATTAAGAGCAAAAAGACAGAAATTCCCATTTTCCAAGTGCGGTCCAAATAAACCTCTGTGCTTTTACTAAACCAGCTGCATTGAAGAGGAGTGATTATAACAAGCCTTTTTTTTTTAGCCTGCACCTGTCTCTCCTTCTGCAGCTGAGGACACACTGCAATCTACTTTCCTATAAACCTGATCTTTTTAAAAGCTTCATGTGGCAAATAAGTTCATCTATTTTTAATTTATCACTTCAGGGGAAGAAAACTATCCGAAGGTCAGTATTTGTTTGAACACGCAATAGGTAGTGGCCTGCAGTGAAGAGAAGCTCCCCAACTTCTTTGTTCCCAAATAGGTGAGTTGTTTTTTTCAGTCTTATAGTTGTCAGGGCCCTGCAGAGGAGAGAGGATCAGCTTTGAGCAGCCTTGAGTGGCCTTTTGCTGATGTCAGTCTCCAGAGAAGGCAACAGCTTCACTTTTACCTAGGCAGGGGGTTCTCTTTCACTATAGGCACAGCCAGTGTATTGAGGCAGCAACCCTATTTTATCAAGAAATATGTAGGAAAGAAGTGTGCCAAATTACTGCAAAAACCATGGAAGTCTGATTTTTCTGAGGGATTTAAGATTTTCCTAGAATAAAACTGTGTTCAGCATTGTCCCTGGAGAAATGGGAGACTGCAGAACTGGTTTTTTCCTCTCTTGACTTCTGGCATAGTGATACAGGAAAAGTAATGTCTTCAAAATTGGCATTATTGGCTTTTTCTTAATCCAAAAGTTTGGTATTTTTCTGCCTCTAAAATGTGATACCTGGAAACCAACTTGCACTATATAAGCAAATTATTCTTTTTACAGGAAATGAGACATTCCACATAATCTGTATTTCCAGGGAAGAAGAAAGGGAAGGAAAAAAAGTCAAAGTAGAACTTGAATTGTTTTGTGACAAGATGCTGTATAAAACTTGGGTAAGACTGCATGATGCTTATTAAAAATTACTTGCTAAAAGCGTTCATAGCACTAAACCATGTCAAAACAAGGTAAGATTAATAAATTTTTGTCAAACAAAAATCAGATATTTCAGAATACTATTTCTTGTGCAAATGCATTTAATGCAAACAGCATCCCCAAAATGTCTCGCCACTGAATAAAAACCAGGCTTAACAAGAAAACTGGAAAAGTCTCTTAAATATTTTAACAGGTACATCTTAGAAAGATGTGAGGATTTTTTTGCTTCCTAAAAATGATTATTAATGTATTTATCTCCTGGAACTGTCAGGCACTGCCCACTGTAAGGGGTTTTTTTGTTTTTTTTTTTTTTTATTTCAAGGCAGTACTGGAACTTTGTGTAGTTTGATTCTCTGTCATCTGGGTTTTGAGCACAATTACATTCACAAATGCAGCCTTTCAGGATTATGACTGCACGATAGAAAATGGCCACTTTTGGCATACTAATCAGCTGGTGAATGGAGTCCATAAAAAATAGGGATGTGAACCAGAAAATGTTATTCATTAATTTTGTTTACAGTTATTTAATTTTAATTATAATACTTTAAAGCTATTTAAATCTACCGCTCCATCATATGTGAGTTAATGTAGCATATTTAGCAGAAATAATCAGGGCCTAGTAATAGATCACTACAGAGTCTGTAATTACATCTTTGACGGGAGTTTCAAAGTGAGTTTTTAATCACTTTGCATATGGCTTAGAAAAAGTGCTTTACAAAAGCTCTACTTCTGTCATTGTGGCTTCACAAATGTTTTTCTGGCATTGTCCAAGATGAATTTTGATCCAAATTCAAAATGGAAGTGTTTGTATTTGAGTAATTACCTTGCAAATAAATATGCTCTGTAGGTGGGAAAACAATTAATTTTCACACCTGATTTTGTGCATAAGTGACAGTAAGGAATATTTTTTTACAGACCATAAAGATCTTTAGTACTGTCGGTGGCATTATAGGGCATTGTGATACCCATTTTGGGTGTCTTCCTCTCTGAAGAGGTGGTCCAGGATCTGGTCTTATAGCTGTAATTTTGGCACCATCACAATGTTAAAGAGTTCACCCTGCCACTGACAACAGAAAAAATATCACTGCTGTAGGCACATGGGGGAAGGATTTCACCAGATGGATGGCAGTTTCTCTGCCATTTGCTGGTTTTTATTCTGTAGGAGCCAGTGTGCACCATTTAGCCATTACTGTCATCGCAGGTTTTGTTCACATCTGTGCCTTCTGAAACAGTGCTCAAAAAGCGGCACCCCTGCAAGGGTCCATCTGGAGCAGGGACATTTTACCTGTGTCAGCAAGCCCCTGGCCTGTTTGCACCTCTGGCATCAGAAAACAGAGTGGAAAGGTGTCCTTTTTTTCTGGAATAATTTCCATGTAATTGAATTGCATGTTTAAGACAGGCTTTCGCTTCCTGTCATTACAACACAGGGCCTGAGAGGTTTCCAGTGATAAGCAGGCTGGCTGTAGGCAATTAGAAAACCTCAGGATTACTAAAATATGTTACAGCTGAAGTCATTGTTTAACAATCTAAGTCTCTTACAGCTGTGAAACACTCCCATCATCAAGCAGGTCTCTGGAACTCCTTCAGGAGCAGCAGTCCCTAGTTATCCAGCTGCTAGGAACAAAAATAAATTTATTTGAAGGCTTGCTTGCCATCACATTATTTGAGGACTTAGAAAGGCTGAAATATTTTAATCATTAATCTCCATTCATCAAAGCTTGTTACTCTTAGCAAAGCTCCAAAATAGTTTCAGCTGAGTTAGATGCTGATAACACCAAACTCTGTACAGAGGTATCAGTTTTGTGGTTTGGATACGCCACGGGCAAGACACGCCTCTTGCAATCGAAACAATTTCTGTCCAGCCAGAGACACTAGATGTTTTTCATAACTCATTATTATTTATGCTCCTAGCTGTTGTGGAGAGATAGCAGCAGAACTTTAATAGCTATTGATCATGAGCCTCTATTTACCAGTATTGTAACCTTCATTAATGCTCAAAAGCCTACAATACTGACACGTAGTGTTTGTTATCACTGCTGTGGTATAACTCTGCAGTTACAAGTGCTCACCTCATAGAAATATTAAGTGCAGAAACTTGGCTGGAAGAATATCTTGATGCCTGATCAAAGACTCAGCAGAACCTGAAGATCTTTATTTCAGTGCAGTGTGAAGAAAACCCATTTTTCTTCTCTTTTCTTTTTCTGAGCTGCTTGTTTTAATGTAGTAACTGTTTCTGTTTCTTTCTCAAGATGTTTAATTGTTATTGCTGACCTAAAAGGAAAGGAAATTAAAACAAAAAAAAAGTCAAGGACAATTTGGCTGTAGTTAAAACATTCCATGAGTGATTTCTTCCTTGCTAGTACTTATAAAGATTAGATAAATTAATAGCAAACATGTTGCACAACTTAGAGGTGAGTTCTTAATGACTTGAAGACTTCTGGACTGGCAAAATACTTCCAAAGGGACTCCAATATATTTCTTTAGGCTGACTCCTTTTTTTATAAGCAAAGTTTTGTTTCTCCGAGACTTTCCACCCTTTTTTCTTGAGCAACCCAAGACCATTAATGCTCATTAGTGATGTGGCACTAATCTGTGAAGTGCAGTCAGCAGAAGACAAAGTTGCTGCTGCATGTGGGAAAACATACTCGGTGTCTATTTGTACAAGTATCTGACGTGTGCACTTCAAAGGAAGAGCAGTTTATTGCTAGCCAAGTGTGTGGCTGTTGCATGAACATCCTAATGGTTCTTTGCTCCTCCAGGAGACAGACTCCTCCAGACTTTATAACAACTTTGCATCAGCAAAGCTTAATATCCTCTGTCAGATGGACAACAAGCCCTGCAACCAACTGGGGAGAAAAACCTTATCACACTTTAAAGACAAGATAATTTTCTGGGTGCAGAGGTTAGATTGTCTCTCCAAATCAATGCAGCATGGGAATGAGGAATAAAACGTCCTACCCCAAGAGTTATTTTCAAGGGCTTTTATTTTCTTTTGAAGCAAGAGCCAAAGCCTGTGGCAGGCTCCTGTGAAAATGTTCACATTAACATCAGCATTTAATTTTTCTGGGTTTTGGAACTATTTGAAAGACAGAGAATAATGTTAAAATTGCTATATACTGCCAAAAATATTTCAACCTGCTCTTGGATTTTTCTTTTTAAAGCTGTGGGTTTGGGTATGTTTTTATTTCTGCCCATTGCTGTAAGTAGGATTGAGAGCCTGGGCAGTGCCTATGCAGATCAAGAAGGAGACTTCTGCAATAGCCCTGCCAACCTCACCTTTCTTAGTCTGATTTTCCACCTAGTTTTCTGTAGCTTCTGATTTTTTATTCAATTATTTCCTTCCAGAGATTTTTTTTTCTTGTGTTGTTATTTCCAGAAGCTTTCTGTCTGATTTATTTACTATTTTCAGTACTCAGTGAAGTACCGGTGAAGTGTTAGTCTTTGGTGGCCCAGAAGAGTAACAGAAGTTCGCAAGGTGGTCTCCAGATGCTGCAGCCCTCACTGGAGCAGTCACGCTGTCCTGTGTTTCCCCCAGCAAGGGAGCAAATCAACAACGGTAGCCAGCCTGGCAAGTGCAGGTAAGCTGCCTTCGCTGCATGTGCTAAGAAATCACCAGCGCAAACACATTCCAGCTTTGGCAATACGCAAGTAATAGCTGTTACTGCTCCAGGGAGAAAATAATTAAAGCCATTTCTTGACTCTGACAGTTTGATACTGGTGGTTTTCAATAGCAAGTTACCAACATCTGTGCAGCAAAATTCAGCTACTGCAGCAATTATTCAGCAGGCCTAATCACAGAGGTGCTAGGACTTTTTCATTTCCTAGATGTACCCTAGTTAGATGTGACCTACAGTTGAGACCCGAACTACACACAATGGCAAACTTGGTCTCCTGCATTAAAAATGTAAATGAACCCATATGGAAATCTTAATATTCTATGAAAAACCCAGTGGCAAATACATCAAAGGCAGAAAATGAAAGACTGGAAAGACATATGAACGGGTTTCTTAATTATGTAACAATTTAAAGTTTCCAGAGCAATTCAGAAGCAAAATTTATATAAATCATTCAGTTCCACAAAAATGATGGCTTTTCATTCTCACATATTGTTACAACTGCTTTGAGTAGTTAACAGAGTGCAACTGGACAAGCTAAGAATTTCACCTGCAACACAGGCCTGCAAATTTTTGTTGCTAGTGAAAGTAATGGGTATCAAGAAATCTAAATGAGCTGGGTATATTTCTAATGTAAATATTTCTTTTTAAACATTTGCTAAAAAAGATAATACAAATCTGAGCAGGGATGAGAGAATGTGATATGAAATGTATTTCTAAGAATTGGGTTTGGATTGACAATAAAAATACTGCCTTATTATTCCAGTGCTTATGTTGTAGCTAAGCGTCTGTCAGGGTTTTGTGTTATAGTCCACTTTGGTCAGGGATTTACCAAGGTATGCAACCTTAGTTTAGTTAGTAAATTGGCACTCTGTCTTGAGCTCCATGTCAACTGTTGTTTAACAGTGTCTGATCAAGACACAGTGCAATTGCTGTAAAAATACAAAGTAGTTTTAAATTAGAGTTTCGAACTTCAGAAATCTTTTTGGGACGCCTGGTAGGTGATAAAAATAGCTCATATACCCATCTGAGAGGCTTTAAAATATCACTGGAGTCTCTCAGTGCTTTGACTGAATAGTGCTGGCAGGACAGACAAGAAAGAATATGCTGATTTCTAAGATAAGGACACCTCATTTGCAAGTATTTGATCTGTGCTAGTACAAAGGTGGAAATACAGCCATTGTAAAATTACACGGCTGCCTGTTGGGAGCTGCTGTCTGTGGCAGATAGTCTCGGATCTGCAGCTGGGTGGAACCCACACTAATCCTTCCTCCAGCCACTTCACTGCCAAGGTAGGGGAAGAAAATTATTGTCGTGCATCAAACATCAGCCTCTCCTTCTGTGTAGTTACCAGTGTGTTGGCACATAAAGGCAGATCCCTGGCTTTAGGAGGTTTGCAGTGAAGATTTTATATAAACTGCAGTTGTGGGGTAACAGACGGTTAAGAAAGAGTTGCTTTGCATGACTGTGCCACCTGAACTGAGCCAAAAACATGTTACACGACTGAATACACAATTTGTTTTCATCTTTTTATTTCCTCTTCTAATGTTTCCACCTAAATATTATTTATACTAAGTAATAAATTTGTACTCTTACAGCAGAAGCACAAGGAGTTTGTGAAACTGTAGAAACTTGTATGTTTTAAGCACAAAGTATAGAGAGAGGGTGTATAAAAGACAATTTTCTCTCATTTTAGTTGCATTAGAACCATAGGAAAGCAAACAGTATTAAAGTAAACGTAATGCTTCTGGTAGTGGACTGGGGCCATGGAGCGTATAATCTAACAAGGCTGTGGCAAAAATCACCAGTAAACACTGGACTATTAAAACCTTACTTCTCTTTAGAGAAAAGAGAAACATGCTTGAACTCCTAGGAAATCTGAGCAAGTTACTCAGATCAGTGTAATTTAGAAATTGATATGCAAGTGCCATAATAATGCATTTAATCAATCATAGACAGTTACATTCTGAAATTGAGAAGGAAGAGAACATCTTGTAGTAATGATGCATTATCTTAACTATAATGCAGCAATTTTCAGTCCTCATTCCAAGCAGAGTATTGCACAGGTTATGGTCAGATTTAACCAGTGTCCATCATGAAAGTCCTCAGGGAAAAGTAGGTCACTACATTTTTATTTTCTGTGGTGGTACAAAAGTCAAGTGCTCTGAAAAGAAATTAAATGCAAGCTAAGTAGATCAGTAAATATTTGTACAGTTTTGAAAGGAAGGGAAACTGCTCTCTACACTGTCAAATGTACATCATATAGAAGAAAACAGCTAATTGAGTATTTATTTTCACTCTTAACCTTCATTTGGTATGAACCTGGACAGACCAAGTCTAGGTATTCACATCAGCAGCACCTTAAGACATTGTGATAACTTATTGCAGCAAGACTCATATGAATCAATATTGTTTGGCCACTCACTTTGAGGCTACTTAATTAAGAGCAATACGATGGCACAGCTTCCAGGCAAAGCCACAGTGCCTTGATTTATGAGCACATTTAGGGAAAAGGTGTAAGGATAAGGTGCAGCAGCTATCCTTATTTTGCATCTGAGATTTTTCTTGCATAAGGTTAAACTAAGAGTTTAAAAAAAAGGAGCTAAATGAGTGTAACAAAATAACTAAAACACTAATAAAAGTGTTTGTCATTATCTAGGCAGCTTGAGGGGACTAAAGGATTCTTCCCAGGGTACCTAACTATCTCATTGCTTATTGGGGTTACCCTGGAGCACCCGGCATGAAGCTGTAGAATGTTAATGGTAAAAGAAAATTACTTCTCTGAAACAGTTTGCAGTGAGCATAAGTTGCATCCCTGTTCTGTCAAGTTTTTCTTTTGTGTTTATGCTGCGTGTATTTAGTTCCAAAACATATAAAATTGTAGCTATTTATTTACAGTATCTCCATTTGGGGAAATTCACCAAGCTCATTGGAAGTGTATTTTTTTCCTAGGAATCTATATAATTCACTTCTTACTTTTACCTACCTTTTGATGCTTAGGGATCAGTCATTTATTTTTTGTCAGGTTGGTTTGGGCAATAAGTTGTACTATATCTGACAGCCCTGTGTATTGTGTATATTTGTTCTCCTGGAGCCACGTGCAAGTTGCAGAGAATCCAACCTGCTGAGTCACTAATGAAACCCTGGGGCTTTGCACTTCCATGTATTTCTATTTCTCAATGGCCATAAAGAGGAAAAGTAAGGGAAATCTCATAGAATGAATGCCGTAAGGAATTGTTTCTCATCTGCTCATATTTACACAAAAATAAATATAGAAAATTATGCCTTTAAAAGTTCAAGCCTTTGAATGGAGGTTTGTGCTTAGCAGGCATAAGTCAAGAAGTCACTTGCAACAGAACTGGGTTTGTTTTTTATCCTCACTAGTAATCTCCTGAATCTCTGCTAGCTCTTGCAAGCAGTTTGGTAAACAAGCAGATGAGATGTCAGAGGACAAAGTATCACTCTCTAAGGAGAAAGTCTTGGACTTATGGTGAAGTAAAGGCAAGATATAGTTTATAAAAGTATGATTTACACAGTGAATTGACCTTTCAATTAACATTTCTTTAAAAGCAAGAGACAAAGCTTAGAAAATTTTTTTTTTACATCTGATGCTAGGAGAAACCAAACTTTTTTCATCTCCTTATCATACTAAGTGATAATTAGTGTTTTCTGAACATTATAAAGCCAGAGAACTCCATGGTTTCTGCGGAATTTTACTGATAATCTTTCAATAGAAGTAATGGTCTTAGCTGAAATCATTTCCTCCATTCCAGTGTTTTATTTTGGTTCAAGTCTGTTAATTTCTAAGGACTGGCAGGCATGAGTCCTCTGTATTCAAAAGATTGAATTGTTGAAGGTTTTGAAGCTTAGAAGCTGCAGAACCTGCTGCTTAAAGTATTTCTTGGAGTTTTGTCATGAGTCTGAAAAATTGCACTTTGTGTCTTGAGTTATCTGTAAGGGGCATTGAGTTCTCCCAATAAACATGTATTTGTAAAGAGCTTTTGAGAATGAGAAATACTTTGTTGAATACAGAGGGTTCTTCACAAGACTCTTCAAATTGCCTGCTTGCTCATTCTTACCCTTCATTTCTTTTCTTCATCATATTTATGGCATCAGTGTTACAATTCTTTGAGGGATGGCATCTCTGACTTTATCTTTCAGGAAAGACCTTTGGATTGTTGGGCTTACAAGAAAACTGTTCATGCCCTTGATGTGAAGGTATAACCATGCTGCTTCTAGAAAAGTGTCAGCAGTCATCTGTCAAAGTCTTCCATTCCCTTTCTTAAAAATCTGCACCAGATTATGTCCAGTCAGTCGCTCCACCACCTGCCAAGCAAATGCAAGGGAGGGAACAGCTCCTTCTGTCTCTCAGGTCCTGGCTGTGGTTAATGCACAATGGGATTAATTCTTTCTCTGGGGTTACTCTAGTGACTGTGACAATAGAAATGTGATGTTTATTCATATAGATGAAGATAGAGGAAGAGCAATTGTGACACTTCAAAGGACTGGCGCTCTGGATTAGCCCTGGCAGAGCGTGGCCATGCTGTAGCAAACATATGCATGGAGATTGAACTGGGCAGAAGACTTCTGTGTGGGTGAAAACATTGCTGTCTTGTGATCTAGAGTTAATCCATACAACACTAATAAATCACAGTACTTACTGGGATATTTCCCTGTCCTATTAAAAAAGGAGTTTACATAAAGTAATATTTCTCTCCACTGCCAGCTAGTAGTCATTATGCTGTGTAAAGGCTTTGATACTCTCAGCTGAGCATTATAATAGCTACCTATATCTTAATCTCACACAGGGCTTTGTGCAGAAAATAGACTTCGAAAGCAGAGTAGTTAATTTAATAGCAAATAGTACAAACTAAATAAGGTATAATACATTTAATCATAGAATTCTAACAATGGTTATGATGACAAAGATACTCAGAAGTGTTTACACGTGTTATCAGAAGAGCAAAAGTGATTTGCAACACCTAGATTCAAAACAAGCCTGCAAAAATAAAGCAAGGACCAAATCTCTGCAGGCTGGGGGAATGGCTTAAATTCAGGCTTTTTAATCAGAAAGTACACAGTTCTCCTAGGGATGAAACCAATACAAGTTAAAAAATAAAAATGTAGCTCTTGTGGCAAATGGATGTTTTCTGTTTTGGCAACCATGCTAAAAGGCATCAAGCTTTAGCTGTAGTTATTATTTAGTCTGTTTTTATTGAAGGCTTTCACAGCCTTACAGAAAGTGTATTCTTACACAGCATATCCCTTCACTGAGCTCTGAAAGGCACCACCGAGCTCATTTGGGCATTGCCCTGCCCCAAATCAAGCTCATAATCAAGAAATTAATGTTCTCTTCTTCATTTTTGCATAGTTTTCAGAAGGTTGTTGTGCAGCCCCTCGGTTTTCTGTAGCTCAGACAGCTGCAGTTCACTCCATCCCTTCAATTACATCTCTGATCATTCCTGATCATCTGTTTCTGTGTCTCATTTATAGGTCAGCATGTTCTATCTGAAGTCTATACCCTGAGGGCCACAGAGTGATGCTGACCAAATCCTTGCTGACATTGCATAGAACTTGAATAGTGCTTTTTAAAACAAACTTCTGAGATTTTCAAGAGTCCCCAGGTCGTGTTGGGTGAAACAGCACCTGGATGCACTCTCACGGTTTTACAGCTCCTCCTGTCAGGGTGGGCACCTAATCGGGCTGCACTGTGGGCATGTGACACCTCTCCACTTCTGTTCAGCTCAGTGAGATTGATTTTGTTTAAAGATCCTTGATTATTTTTGTAACATAGAAGTAGGCCAGCCCATTTTTTCCTGATAGTGGAAATAACTAAAACAGGACATAGAGCTCTGAAATCATTACTCTCTTCGTGTATCATTTAGTGAGCAAATAAATTCTCTCTCTTAATACTCTTGTGAAAGTCATCTTAAAATCTGCAGCTGTTCCCAGCACAAGAGACTAAACTAAATTAAATTTGAAAAAAAGACAGAATATTAACACATTTTAAAAGAAGGAACAGTCAAGACAAGCAAAAACCAAATCTCTTTGGTGGCTGAAATCAGATTTCCATTCCCAGAGCTGAGCAGTATCTCTGCACTTTGATTCACCCCTTTCTGTTTCAGTTTCAGGGGTACGATGGAAAAGCACTGATTCAAACAAGGCTAGTCTTTTCACTGCTCTGTGCAGCTTTTAGTAGCAGCTTGGTGGTTTCCTTATGTTTCTCAATTTTGTTCTGCTAGACTGTTTTTCCACAGAATTTGGGCAGTGCTTCCTGGCAAACTTTCTGTGGATCCTTCAGCCCTAACTGATTAAATATTATCATAGAATAGAAATGAAGATGAGCTTATGCTTTAACTTGGGGTTAACTGCTGAAGACTGTGCTTCCAGGTAGGAACTGTATGTGCACAGACTTGCTATATTTTTTAGTTATGGAAAGGAAGTGAAGCAAACTGGTCGTCTGGCAAATAAGACAAGTGCAGGGTGGAATAAGCTTTTGGTTAGTATTTATTTTGGAGGAAACTTTTTTTAAAGTCTTTCATTGAATCGTGTCATAAGCATAAATTGTAGAACACAATGTCTTAATTTTGTTTGATAAAATGTTTGGGAAAATCAGGAGACTTTGAAAAATCTGATGCTTACAGTTTTGAATGAGCTTGCTGTATTCAGTAATTGGAGCCATATTTAAGGAAAAGAGAAGAAAAATCCTTTCTTTAGTTTGCTAAAGAAAGGCTGAATTGAATTGAGTTGTAGCCACTGCTCCTCTGAGCCAAGCTGCGTGACTAAGAGAGGAGTAGTTTACCTATCTCTTGAGACAATTAATAACTGCCTTCTAAATAATCTTAAATCACAGAGTCTGCCCAGGCATATTTACAGTACACCAGAGTAGCCAGACAATGACCTTGTTGCAAATTATAAGCAAGCAGTTTGGCTCATTGGCAAGCTCAATACTGATCTGCTGAATAAAAATTTATTTCCAGCCAAATTGCTCTTTGTTCAAGGCATTCCCTTCCTGAATTAGAAGCAATGACATTTGAACACTTAATTGCATGTTGCCAGAACACATTTGTCAGAATGTGTCAGAACACATTCTGACTGGAAAAACAGAAAAGTAGAAAACTTCAACCAGCGCATCATCTTTATTTACAGCCTTTAGTTTCATCAGAAGTGTTGCAAGTGAATGGCATATAGAGAGCCCACAGTGTGATTCCTGAGCAGTCCTATTATCACTAAACAGTTAGGAAAATGCATTGTGTATTTAAAGGTATCAAGTACATCAGCAGGAAGAAACTGAATTACTACGGTATTGCATGTTTTGCATTGTATTCTCAACCAGAATTTTAATTCCTTGTTTTGAAGTTGCTGAGTAAGGTTTTAGTATTAAAAAGTTTGTTGTTTGTTTTGGTTTTCTTTTTTTTTTTTCCTTTCCATGATTATGCTGGACCTCACATACTCCCAGATGTTTCTCAAAAAAACATCAGAGCTTGTAGACATTGCTACAGCTGATAAAGCAAGGTAAATTGCTTTTATGTCTCAGGCTAAATGGCATGCCCCCTTCTGAAAAGTTACAAGAAAGGAAAATTCCATGAGTGCAAAGTCACTTGTTCATCCCTTTGGGTAAGGTTGTGGAAATGGAAGGCACAGACTCCAGTTCTGGTGAAATCTGAAGACCTTTATTTTGTGTCTTTTATAGTCTATTATGTGCTAAGCAGTAACTTTCCACTGTTTTACTCCCTTACCATCCCGATTTAGCAAAGCTACTGAGAGTTACAAATATTCACATTGTTTGGTCTGTCTTTGAGATGCACATCCTGCTTTATCTTGCAAACTGTCTGCTTTGTTTTGCTAACCGATCTTTACCCTTCATTGTTCTCTTTACAGTTCCCAAGGCTTAGGCCGACCAGGGCATTAACACCTGGTGTTTTCGTCACAGTTCGGAAGGCTTAAGCGGGACCAGGGCGATAACGCCTGGATCCATTTCGTTAACTATTTCTGTCCCGTCACTCACGAAGGTAATTAGGGGAAAGATGAGTACAGGGGATTTTATCAAGACACAGGAAAGTTCAAGGTAAATCACATACCCTAGTTTTGCACTGTGCTGCTTCTACACATACTGTTAATTCCAGATAAGAAAACAAAGGTAAAATGCTGTCGAATGTGCTGAATATGGCCCTGCACTGAGTGCTAATGCTGTTGTCTTTTCATTGCATTATTGGTTTTAATTTCATAGTGTAAAAAATGTTCCATTGAAAAGATGAATCAATCTGACCAGATATATTCAGCGTCACAGAACTACCGCAGTTAGATTTTATAAAGCAATACTACAGCTTCTCATTCTGCCAGTAAGTTCAATACTCTTCTAGTTCTGCAAGGAAAAAAAATAAATAAAAGATGGGACATTGAGAACGATCTTTATATAGTTTCCAGTTGAAAAATATATGGATTTTACTTCTAACTCCCAGTAACATAGATCATCTTCAGAAATGGCTTGTTTGCAAACTTTTAAAATCATGTATCAAAACATGGATTTGTTCTTTATTGTTTTTTTGTTTTTGTTTGTTTGTTTGTTTGTTTTTTAGAAGTTATCCTGGGTGTTAACCTTCTCTCTTCCTGCTTTCCAGTAGAGTAGCAACTGTATTCCAACTTGTACATAGGGTCTCCATTATATGTAAAATGGATTCATATTACAAAACTGTAGGGAGAAAGGAGAAAGATTTAAGTTACAGACTTTGAAGGTGATCCCATCACATAAAACCAGTGTCAGACCCAAGACCCACCTCACCCAAACCCCTGTATCCTAAAAGCACCAGGAGTAAATACTTGGGAAGGACATAAGTACACAAAAGCAAATGGTGATTTCCCCTAAATTCTTCCTGGCATCCTTTGCTACATGGCTTGGGATCTTTCTGAGCCAGAGATGATGCAGGCTTGATCCAACTCTTAAAAGAATTTTTCTTCCATGAATTTTCCTTTTCCCCTTCTGAATCCAGAAAATCTTGGCATTCTGGTCCTGACCCTGCCACAACTGCTGTACACCTGATTTCAGTGCATTGCAATCCAGGGCAATTTTGGGGGTCTTGACCTCCCCTAAGCAGGACTCTGTGCCTGCTTCCACATGCACAGCTTGTGTCTGGCATACAGGCTCTTGGGAAGTCTAGCTTTTCTGAAGGAATGGTATAAAATAAAGACTTCTAGGGAAACCTATTTGCAGTCTGCCTGTCTCAGACTTACTTGCTGGATTTAAAACCATAATGGTCACTTCATATTTGCAGAGACAAACAGAACTGGTCACTGATATATCAGTGTGCAAATTTATTTACAGTTTGCATTTTCTTTCCATCCACTGAGAGAATAAGATGATCAAATAAACAGTTTTTAAAAAACAAGATTATTTTTTCCAGGGAGAAGGCATGGAGGGAGTGGAAATAAGGGCAGATTCTTTTGATGTTAGGCTTCACGCTGCATAAACCTCCCATGGATTCATCATTAGTTCTTGTCAACTCTTAGGGTCTTTTGGCTTAGGGCCAAACAATTGATATAGTAGAGAGCTTCCAGCTAAAATAACAGCCTCTGCATCTTTATCTTCCCATCCATCAGATTGTTGGTGGAAGATAGGGCTAATTTGTCACTCTGCCCACTTGGAAAAGCTTGATAAATGGCTTAATTAGACTTTTTTTTTTTTTTTTTTCTTTTTAAGAAATCATGTTTCTTTCGGTCTAGGGGTTGGGAAAACAATGGCTAAGGTTTAAGTTTGAAAAGGAAATAGTTTTTTCTTCAGTAAAGACCAGAGAAAATACGACCACTATTCAAACATGAGAAGAAAGTGCAGGTGGTAGGAAAGAGTTTGAGGGACAAAACACCCTGAAGCGCCCTAACACATAAGTGTTCTGTGCGCCATATGGTTACCCAAAGCCTGCAGGCAGCCATGTATCTCTAGATACATCAGCCTGCAGGCAGCCATGTATCTCTAGATACATCAGCCTGCAGTGCCATTTTAAATACGCTGCCCCAAAAATTTGAGTGCATCTAAGCCTTTGTGTTTAGACCTCTAAATCAGGTAAGACACCAATTTACCAGAATAACGTCTAATAGATAATTAACTGTATCTGTTTAATGCTTTTTACATCTTCCAGTGTGTCATCTATACTAAAGGGGCCCATGCTTTCCAGGAGGCTCCTGAGGTTAGTACCTACACCAGTCAAAGCAAGAACTTTGCTTTTAATCTCATTCCTTAGTTTAGGAATAAAAAAGGGATGCTCCAAGGTGCCATTCTTCCCCCAATGTGTCAGGACTGAGCCAGTCCAGATCACAATTTTTGAGTGTTCCTACTCAGAACATGCAGGTAAAAGGATTTTTGCATTTTTCCTTTTTGTAAGGTCATTTCACTTCTTATGAATTGAAATCTTATGTGGATTAAAATCGGTGGGTTTGATGCTTTCCAAATTTCAGCCAGAAAAAAGGGAGAGAGAAGCTGAGTAAAGTTGTTCTCTCAACTGTTGTTTTAGCCACCAAGTTTGGATAATTACCCCACCACTTTTCATGCGTTATTATAACATGTATGCACGCATATTCACACATATAGGTGTCTGTGAGAATTTTAGCAATTTAGGTATATCTGGGCTTTTTATTTCTAATCATCTTTTTTATGTAACTATTCTGTTTGTGTCACTGAGGAAACATTTCTCTGGTCTGATGTAATTAGAAAGGCAACAGACAAGCTGCATCCTCCTTTTTTGATAAACTGTCCAGAAATGGGATGTAATTCAGAAATGAGTTTAAAACTGTTTAGCCTCTAGGCAGGAACTTATTTTATTAAGGAAAAGACAAATCTTTTTTAATTAAAAAGATTTAGAAGCCCTTTCTCTGTAGTACAGTAATCTGAAATGACTTTTGAGGGGTAATAGTCCTGGTATTAGTGCTTCCTCAAGGAAATGTCTTATCTTTTGTTCTAAATTAACTGTGTCTTTCTCGCACATCCTAAAGCTGTCAGTTCGGGTATTCTGTGTAAGGCAACATCTTCTGATTTAATGTTTCTGAGAAGAAAGGCAAAATGAACATGTTTAAACAATAATAACCTTGTATGCCCCAGTCTCGACAACCCTTTCTGGGCAGCCATTAACAATAAATGGTTAGGACTCCTGAACAGGATGTGGGAGCAAGCCTCCATGTGGGTCAAATCCAGGAGGCATTACATATGTAAAGGCACAGTGGGAAATGCCTGAGAGTTAAGATGGCCAGCCTCCAGGCAACCAGTACAGTTGCAATCAGAAATGATTGCAGATTACTGATCTCTTCTGACTCCTCAGTGGCCTCTGCTAGACCAAATAATTGCAATGTAGATACTACATTGGAAGCGTTCTCCATCTCTGCAAGGTACAGTTGCCAAAATGGGACCATGATGACCCAGTGCCAAGCAGCACTGGCATGCTTCTGACATGGCTGGCAAGGTGGGAATGATGCAGCTCCACCACTCTTTGCCATTTCCAGAGCTCTTGCAAGCAGTTATGGGTGAAGCTATTCATGCACAGGTTTAGAGGATCTGGTCCCAAGACATTAACTGCCCACATCACTAGTGAACTGAAAGTAAGTTGTACATGCAGCTTTAGATCTTACTACAAAGCATGACTGGTCTAATTGCAGAATCAAAAAGTTCAACAAAGTGGATACACACTGGGATATAGTGCATTTATAGGATTATTTTTGCATTGAAGGGAAAAGAGCATTTTCTCCTGTATAAGGAAGTGTCCTAGATACGAGGAGAAAAAGACTTCGTCAATCCCTATGTTGTTGATTTAATGTTTTAAAGTAAGTGAATATATGCAGTATATTTTACTACATTTTAAGAACTGTCAGAAGTAGAACTGACTAAGTCTAGAGTAATTCTTTTTGATTTAGAGCCAGTTGTGGGTATTAGTATTTTAAATTAATTCAATATGTTTTGAATTGCTCTGCCACTTAGTTTACTGGGAAACTGAAACCATTTGTAACAAAACAGACTGGTATTAAGTCAAGCCAGTGTTTAAGACCACATAAAACTAATGGTGCACTGCAGACCATGCAAAAAGAAACTTCTGGACTATATAAATTACAATTAATTTAATTTACATGCATTAGAAACCAAATCTTAAACTCTGCAGGTGCTCTGAAATGAAATACAGTTCTCCGCACTTTCACCTTATGATTTGCAATTAAAAGGAAACTCAAAGGTCAGAGGATGAGATTTCTCCAGATATCAAGCATCCAGGAGAACTGGTAAGAGTGTATTGAAATTAACTGGAAGGTTTACAGGTAAGTCTTTTGTAAATCCAGATACAGCTACAGTTTTTAGCCTACCTAAACTTCCTATGGTATGGCACAAAAGCAAGCATATACCCTATTCGTAAACCAGTGATACAGAGTAACACTGTTCATGAAGTGCACACGCAGATCCATAAGCATTTAAGCATTTCCAGTATCACAACTTTGCTGTGGTTATGAATAGAAATGATGAGTAACCTGAAGTAGTCTGATGTCTCACATGAATGCGCAGTAGCCTAATATGACTGTGATTCCTAACCCTGACATGGCCAATGGTCTTGCAAGGAGTTGCTTCCTCTAATGATTGCATGGTTCTCAAGCATTTAGGGAGATGAACTTGATTTCTTCAAGTTGTCAGGTGTCCTCTTTTCTTTTTTTCCTCAGTAATTTACTGGAATAGGTGGAGATTGAAGACACGGACTCCAGCAGGGGTTAATGCCAAAGACTTCTTTACTCTTGGAGCCCCTTTTACTGTTGGTTACATGGTTTACATAGACTACACCTTTGTTCATGCGCACAAACTACTAACAGGATTGGCTGGACATGACTGTCCACGCAGACATCGCCATCCTCTGGCTGGCCACTATGTGTTGCCTTCTGGTTGACCACTCCCCTGTATGCTGGGGCCGAGCCCAGAATCTTCTGGCTGATCCCAGAATGTTCTGGCCGAGCCCAAAACCCTTTACACCTACATCTCCCCCTGTTTGTTTTTCTAAAAACATAACTTGCTTTACCATTTTTCCAACACCCGTTACAAACAGCCCAAAAAACAAGGTGCAAACATAATACATAACACATAACACAACAATTAACAGTATGAACCGTCCCTTTATCAGGGATAAAATCCACCCTCTTAAACCCCAAGAACTTAACCAGTTTCTCTGTTGCTAAGGCACGTACAACTTTGGTTGTTTGATTTACTGATTTAGCTAAAGTCACTCAAATATTAGAGCTGTTCCATGGTGTCAGGCTGCTCAAGCTCTGTGTCCTGGGTATTACAATCAGGGGTAGGAGGATCCAAGGTAGGACGTACCATCCTCGCTGGTGTCCACTGTGGGCCGTGATTTTTCAGTTGCCCCCAAATGATGTTTTGCAATCATTTGTTTTTCTCTTCCTCTATCTCATTCTGCTTAGGGTATTCACGGTCTGTTCCTGTAGCTGAGGCATCAGGTTCCTCCACTCATCTGTCCAGCTCCTGGCAAGGCTTGACAAACTTTGCAGGCAGCCACCATGGGCCAACTTCTAGTACATGAGTATCACAGAAAGACTGTATCCAATGAGTTGTATAGGGGGTCTCAAGTCCATGGTCTGTCACCATTCACCTGATATCTTTGATAAGAACATACGTGAGACCTTCCCACCACAAGTCTTGATCTGGCACATACAGCACAGGCAAAGCACACAATACATCTGCATCCTCCACCCATCTCACTTCTCCCTTTACAGCTGCGCATTTATCATGAGGATCTGGGGGATATAACTCGGGCTCCTTTTCCAGATCAATAGGCCTCTGGTCAGAAGGACTATCCAGGTCAGCATCAGAATTATCAGGCGTCAGAACCTCAGGAGCAGCAACAGCAGCCTGATGAAAGTGCACAGGCTCCTCATAAATGTGTTCTGTAGTTTCAGCATTATCAAGTGCAGTTGAAACTTTTCCTCCTGCAGGTTTCTGGTCATCTGAGAGTAGGCTCTTTCTTGGAATTAATAGGGCCCGGGTCAAAAGGATCCACTTCATCCCCATCCTCAATCTTCACAGCCATGGCAGCGACCGGCAGAGGTTCTGCAGGGGGAGGGGGCACTGGGCTCTGCTATCTCATTTTTAACAAGAAGCGCTAGCTTTACTGTTTCCCCTTCTGCTGCAGCTTAACACTGGAGAGACCCCAGCGACTAGCAGGATTGTAATTCCCCAGAGTCAAATCCTCCAGGGCAGGTAGAACACAGGCAGTAGATGGGGATGGCAGTGGGGATGTGGAGGGCGCAGAGTTAACTCCCATGCCAGCGTTAGATGGTGTATCAGCACCAGGATTAGATGATGTATTCGCACCAGGGTTAGACGGTGTATTCGCGCCAGGAGATGTTGTAACAGCACTCCCATCCATACTAGGACGATGTATCCTTTTGAGTGCTTCATATATTAAACGACAAGTAGCCATGAGCAGCATTACTGTACTGTCTCCTAGGGAAGTGGTGTCCCACAACGTATCCCTAGCCGCCTCCCACGCTTCCAGTCCAAACGCAGTTGCAGAGGCTACCTCTAAGCCCTGCCCCTTGAGCCAGGACAAAATGGAGTATATGGTGTGCTCGTCATACTTTGCCCCCTGCTTGGCTGAAATCTGAAGCAAAACAGTGCTTATTGTCCTTTCCTCAGTCAAAAGCTGAGAACCCTCCGTCCTGACTGCTCACCTTTTGGTGCTGTATTTCCAAAAGGCAGCTCTCTGGTCTGCTGCTCAACTGTGTTTGGGTATCTTCCGGGTAGCAGCTCTCTGGTTCCGCTATTTATTCATTCAGTCAGCTCTCCACCATAGCTCTTACATCCGCCTTTTCAGACCCTGATGCAGGGCGCCATCTGTGGAGATTGAAGACACGGACTCCAGCAGGGGTTAATGCCAAAGACTTCTTTACAGTTGGAGCCCCTTATTACTGTTGGTTATACGGTTTATATAGACTACACCTTTGTTCACGTGCACAAACAACTAAAAGGATTGGCTGGACATGACTACCCACATGAACATCACCATCCTCCGATTGGCCACTATGTGTTGCCCTCTGGTTGGCCACTCCCCTTATGTTCGGGCTGAGCCCAGAATGTTCTGCCCAATCCCAGAATGTTCTGGCTGATTCCAGAATGTTCTGGACAAGCCTCAAACCCTTTACACCTACAGGAATAGGCTCAGATATTTTATATACAGCTACATTTAATAGCATTTGCAAAATGACTGTAAATCTGCCATCAAATTGCTTGTTTATACATAAAGACATACAACTTCAGAAGAACCTGTTACATGTAAGAAGAGATGAACGGCTCATAACCTGTTAAAATTACTGTACAGAAGTCATATGTAGCAGTCTGTCCTAAGAAATGAATCATACTTTTATTCTTCTCCTTACAATAAAGATACAGGGAGTTTTATTCAAACCAAAATCTTAATTGTTTTATTTAGAGCATGACCTGAAAACTGTACTCTTAAATCCTTCATAAAATACTTGGAAAAATAAACTTTTCTGTAGCAGTTCCTAAACAACATGTTTGGTTTTACCCAGTCAAGAAGTTTAGAGGGAATAGAGGACAAACAGAAGCAAAGGGCCAGATTTACGGAAGCATAAAAAACTGCGCAAGATGGAGGTCAGTCGTGAGTAAAGGCTTCAGGATTTGGACCTGCAGACTGCTTGGGTATAGATATAGCAGGTTCACTTCTGAAAAGAGTAGAGGGAATCTATCACAGTAATGATCCTTTCCCTGAAATGAAGAAAATTGCCAACTTTCTACCTGCTCATGGCACAATTAATTGCCATTTTAGGTTTGGGGAGCTCTAGTGTTGGGATTTGTCAGATAAGTGGGAATTTGTTTTAAGTAAGTATTATGAAAGGTTTGATCATTTGGGTGACCGCTACTTTCAGAGGGGAGAAAAACACCACAGTTAAGAAAGTGCTTCGTTGTCTCTAGTGAGCTTGATAGTAACAGATCTTCTAGTTCCTCTGGTCCATACTAACTGAGATGATCTCTGCCTGAAGGTTTTGTCCATTACGTATTTAAACTTTATGAATCAACTCTGTTTTCTTTTCCATACAGATTCCAGTTGCTCCTGGACTCGCTAAGAAGGTAAGAGGAAAACACAGTAATGACGGGTTGAAGAACCAAGAACAAGGTCATAAAGCATAGCAACTGGTATGTACTGAATACAGTTTATATGTGTTTGCTTTGATCTTTGAATGTAAATTTAATGCTGACTGCAAGTTAATAATCACTTACCAGAAACAGATTTGCCTTTCACTGTGACATCAAACTTGAGGAAACAATAGCAACATGAACAATAGCATATATGATGGCAACTTGAGAAATAGCTTCTAAGTGTTTATGCTTTGGACTCACTTGGCTTTTCTTTGCTTGCAGAAGCAGATATGAATGTATTATCCTCGTTTTGATAAATCTCATTCCTTTTAGGATTAAACATTTCTGAACATCTTTATGCCTTACTGAGCTCTTTCAAACAAACATAAATTAATTTTTTCACTCAACATTTATACTCATAAGACCTAATTCCCCTGGCCTTTAGCATTATTGTGGTCATGTCCACTTGTTACCACAGTGTTACTCTTCTGATGTCTTACACACCTGCTCCGTGCACAAAGATCATGTGGCACTGAGCAGTGCCAAGCAGAGACAAGACTCAGAGTTTGATTCTGCAGTGTCCTACTGGGGTAGGCTGGATGGTTAGATGTCGAACATCCATTTTAAATGCAAATCCTGGACACTTTTATGCTTTATGTGACTGCAAATACAGACTTAACCACCAAGTACTAGCTCTTCTGTGATTCAGCGTATCACAACTGAGTTCAGGTTAAGGTGAACACACATACAGAGGAGAGTTCCTGCCTCATTACTGCTCATACACAAATATTTGGAAAATTGTTACTGGCAGATGACTCAGCTTTCTTGAAATAATTGACCCACCTGATTTATACCACTAGTTTTTCATTCACTGTGCTATAAACACCTGGAAGGTGACCCTGTTCACCGAAGGTGATATAGAAAATTAGGGTTTTTTTCTGCAGAAAATGTACTGCAGAAAGCAGTATCAAAATACTACAGATCTCAACTAGAATGCCTCAGTTCCACACAGCCAAGTTTTCATTTGGTTTTATGAATATGGTTGGTATCACAAGCCTTTTGGTTGTCTTGCCCTCAGTCTTGGCAAAGCAATTTTCTAAGGTAGCGGAGGTCAAAACATAGGAATTCTGTGAACGGCTCAGATTTTATATTGTAAGTTTGCTGTGAGATGTCTTACATGCAGCCATTCTCCATTTTTCCTGTTTGCTTTTCTAACAGCCGACTATATCAAACCTGTATATTTACACAAGAATATCCCTATAAACGCTTCATGTGTAGTATTTAACATTTGTGTAGTAGATTAGAGGAGGTAAGTAGCTGACAAAGTGCATGAAGGTGATAGAGATCTGAGATAAGGTGAGTTCTTGTCCCAGCAAATCCTTGTAAAGAAATCTCTGCTAAGGAAGAAGGAAGGAATGATCCATCCCAGATAAGACCCTGAACCACCTATATATACTAATTCATTTTTTCCTGTTTAATCATTAGTTTTATGTCTTAGTGATGTAGCAGTACTTGAATGAGTGAGATGGCACACCAGATAATGTGGAAAAAAAGAGAAGTGAATAAACCCATAATGTGTTTTTCAGATTATGACTATTTTAGAGTTCATGGGCTTTAGAAAAAATATCTGCTTTTTCCTTCATGTCTGTGGTATGTCATATAAATGGACTATGGATTCTCTAGTTCAGGAACAAGACTTTATATATGATGCAGTACAGTTCTGAAATACTGAAATGTAATAGACAAAAACAATCTACAGAGACATACATCTATTTTGTCTTTTACTTTGCATGTGACCTGATATTTGCCTGCTAAACAGTCATCTTGTAATTGGACTTACAAAATTACACTCTCATTTCCTTTAGTGACAAGGAAACTGCTAGAGGAAGTCTCTGCCATACTCAGTTTAATTTAGAGGATCATCCAAATGCACAGATGTTGATTCAAATCTCTAGAAAAGGAAGTGGGACTCTTCCAGGCACACCGCTGTGACATTTCTAGTATTCTGACAAGGCAGGATCCCGACAAAAATGATCTCCCTTGCACTGAAATATTGCTACAGCCCTGGTAATAAATAGCTTCGGTAAGGTGTAAAAAAATAGGAAAAAAATTATTCCAGTAGCTCGTAAAATATTTTTTTTTTCCAAGTGGCTTGATTTTATGATCAAAATTTCAAGTTTACATTACCTGATATTCTATTCAAATTGATACATGTATTTCTAACTCACAGTTATTATTTTTTGATATTATGGAAGTAGTTACATCTGGAAGCAGATAAATGTAATTCCAAATGAAACTAGACAGAGATGACCCATAATATTAAACTTTGGTACTTTCATGTACTGGCTTCCTATTAGATTTCATGCAGTAAGTTTAGAGCTTTCCAGTGCCATCATGTGTATTCTTACAGAGCTATTCCTGCCATTTGTGTGCTTTTACTAATTATAAATTCAGTCATGTTCCTATTACGTCTGTTATCAACCAAATGTATTATATATTAAAAATTGACTTCCTAAACCTTTCCAGGTAAAAACCAACCAAACCAAAAAGTAGCAAATAAATGTGATTTTAATAGCAGTGGGTTTGTGGCAATTCTGTTGATTTCAGAATTATACACTTGGTGGTATCATTGCCTTTTAAAAAAAGGGAGAAAAAAGGAACTATAAGGGATTGTTGTTACTGCTATCTTTCTCACTAACCAATTCAGGCATCTCTAAAGCACCAAGAACTGAACAAAATGGTTATTTATAGGAATACACAGGTATTCTAGGACTTTGGAAAATGATGGAATACTGTTAGTACTGTGGGAGTTCCTGTACATAAGCAAAGGTTTTTTGCTATTCTTCCCAAATATTTATATTTACTTTGACTGTGTGTGTTTATCCTGAGGTTTTCTACAATATTTGCATAACCCTCTTAAATTTTTTTCCAAGATTACGAACCAGTTAACATTCAGAAATCACTTTTGCATTGTGCATACAAGCTGACTGCAGAGAAGGCACTGTGGTGGTAAATCGAAGAAGAGGCATTTAATCTAATATTTCTGAAATTTACTCTTAGGTCAAATTTTAACCAGTCAAGTTTAAAAATTTCAGCAAAAGCCAAACTTACAGTTAAGAACTAACAAGCTGGGAAAGCTCCTTATCTAAAATGGTTCAAGTGTCTTAAGAAACTCTGGCCCAGTGCCAACATACACTCCCCTCCACCCATAATATTATAACTGTATTTTGTAAAGAAAAAAATAATCACAATTTGGAAGCTGTATTTCCTCAGGTAACATAGATAAAGCACATAAAATTCTTCCTGCTAACGCCAATGTAAGCTTGTGAAATCTGCAGGCTTCTATGAAGCATTTATAAAAATGTGATGGTGTTGGCCCCTGCCTGCAAAGGCCTTTCTGTGGTGAAGGCCAGAAGTACCATGCACAGTACATATTTTTAATATGAAAATGGAAGGAACAAGCTCAGCCAAATTTGTGCCGCAAGCTTGGACTGTGAACACCAACAAACTATCTCAGCTACTTCCAGCTGCGGAGGATGGGGAAGTGCACAGTCTATCAATGGCTCCTATGTGCCTCTTTCTGCCCTCGTATCTGAATGTCCCACAGTCACCTTCCAAACTCATGTGTGTGGTATAGGGATGGATAAAGATTCAGGTTAACAGAGAAAACTGAGTTTCAAATACACCAGCACTTTCCTCCCCATAGTTGGAGAAGTGATTCCATCCTCAGCCCAGATTTCCTTCCTTCCCTCTTTCTCTCCACTGAAAGCAGAAGGAGATGGGATAACGGGTCAGAGCAGGTGCCTCTCTTTTATATGGTTGAATTAGGTAAAATAAAACTACAACGCACATAATAGTTAGCTTTGGCAATGACTGCTGGTGTGCTTAGACAGAGACCATAATGATGAGTTTTATCTTGATGTATGAGCATGGATGAAAAAGCCAAAGAAATTTAAGTTTAGTTGACCCACACATGAAGTTATTTGTGCATGTTTGGTGGGGTTTTCTTAACCTGTTAAATTGATATGTTCTGATTGTCTTGGAATATTCTTCTCAGCCAAAGTCTTTAAGTTTTGAGAAGTATGAGTTGTTTAGGTCTATCTTCTAATTGTGTAATTTAGTTCAGTTTCAGCTTGCAAACAATTTCCTCTTTAGACTTGTTTTCTTTATGAATTACATAAGGAAAAAGAAATCCTCCAGCCCTTTGCATTTAAACACCCTCCCTTGGTACTGCTTCTCTTGCAGGCAGTGGCGCCATTCGCGCAACAGAAATAATGAATACTTGTATTATCTTGATTTTATAACTGGCAATATCTCACACTGATAAAGTCCCTTGAGAAAGCAATAGGATAGGCTGGTACATATACCATAACATAGTTAATTAATATGGCCAGGATAAATACCTAAAAGTGCCACTATGTATGAAATGACTATCAGCAGTGAATTACTGCAATTCCCACCTCCTTAAATTTCAGGAAAGAACTTCCATTTTCCTGAAGGGCCACTCTTTTAATAAGGGGCAACTGAGAACTGATAAATAAGCAAGCAAAACCATAAGCCAAATGGTGCCAGGCTCCAGTATGCAGGTGATCCAGACAGGCTCACAAAGCCAGCAGACAATTACAGTTCACAACAGCAAGGTATCTTCAGAGTGCTCAGTCTGCTGTGATCATTTATCAGCTCTGTGCTGAAAAATTCATCACTGTAAAAGAAATGCATATTTGGTTCTGCTTCCCTGAAATGCAAGGTCAGCCTGTAATGTGGGGCTAGCACCCGCCACCAGAACTTTACAAATCTTGCTTACTTCTTTCTTTGCCATTTTCTCCCAGTAATAATGTGCACTGAGCACATACATAATACAAGGAAGGTTAATTCTGTCATACAACAAGGTTAATAAAAACCTCATGCGAAATTCTTACGGTATGTTACAAGTTTCCATTCATATAAATACATATGCATTTGTTGTGGTTCTTTAAAAATGCTAAAACATGTAGCATTTTAACATGCACCAACTGCTCATGACACCTGAGCGGCACATCTCTGCTGAGGTTTTGCTGATTATCCCCAACAGCATGGACATGGCATAGCAAGTTGGCTGGGTATGAAAAGGGCTGTATTGGAGAAAGTAACAAGGTCTGTTATGAAGAAATGACTGTTTTCACTAACACAACTGAAAACTTGGACCTTATTGATATTTCTTGACAAATACTCTCCTCCTTTCTTAAACCCACATTGTAGTACATACATGCATACACATGTAACTGCTATAAGGCTTTATGTTGCTATTCAAAGTTTTACAGCTATATAGGATGAAAACCTGCTCTGCATATTGCACAGTCTACATGGAGTTTGCCTGAGGATGCTGTCATCAATACAAATGGACAGGTTTGGTATATAAGGCAAAATTAAATCTTAACTATCTTTTTCACAGAAGAGACTTTCCTCTTACTGCTATAATTACTAGCTAGGCCAGACACACCACCACTGAGGAACAGAAATTCCTTAGGTCTCCACTGGTGCTTCATTTATATCTGGCCTAATAGACAGAATGAAGTCTGGCCTGTAAAGTTGTTATTATAATGTCAATATAAATATAATTACATTTTCTCCAGCAGTGGAATTAGTACCAGTAGGAAACAAAATCATTTTAGGTTTCTCCTGCTGTGTTTGTGTGAGTTAGGGTCTAAACGGCAACCAGGGAATTCTGGCCTTTGTGCTCAAATAATGTAATCCTATGCCTTCCATTTCTAGATGAAATTACCACTAGTGGGATTTATGCCACTCAGGAAAAGCAATTTCTGTTGCTAAATCTTTGATTGTTCAGGCTGCTTTGTTACACCACATAAATATAAAAAATCTTTTACGTGACTTTGCATACACAGATATTCACATAGAGGGGGTATGTGTGTGTTGGTTTGTGCCTTTTCAGGGAGGTTGCTGTTAAAGACATGATGATGCGAGTCATTATGATGAATGCAGTTTTCATGGAAGAGATGATGAGCCTCATGGTACTATTCCTTGTATCCCTGAGCTCACTCTGGAGGTGGAAGAGGGACCTCAGCTGGCAGCTCACCAGTTTTCACCTGCTCTGACATAACGTTCTACCACTCTGAATACAAACTGCTCTGTCTCCCCAGAGCCCTGGGGTGCTGTTCCCTACATCTCCTCACTGGGAAGCCCAACAGGATGTGCTAAAGATTTCCTGACAGGCCATGGGCACACTTTTTTCCTGGTGAAAGCAAGGACTGGGAATAGGAGAGGGGAAGGGCTTAGTTAACCATAGGCTTGTATTCTCTGCTTTAATGTACAAGTCAATTAGGAAATAAATTGCTGCAAATTCCTGAAGCATTTCTTGTGCATCAGGAGATTCATTTTTTCCCTCAGTATCACAGAAAACATGGTATTAGCTTAGTGTGATAAAGAGCTAATTCTCCCTATTTAAAATTGTACCTCCTGTGCCAATATGCAGTGGACCATCACTTCTTAAGAATGTTCTCAAATGAGATAAAATCAACAAACTGAAGCCAGTTTCTCTTACACACAGCCATAAACCTCTTTCAGAAAAGTCTGAAATTACACTGCATAGTAAGTATTTCAGCTGTTGCTTTACCACTGTCAACTGCAGTGATTTAGAGCAAAGCCTTGCCTGCCTTTCGGTGAAAGCAAGGGGAGACTTGCGCTCAGTCTTGCCTGGCCAGCTGGATTCTGTGTGCAGACCAAGCCCTTGTACTGCGCTTATTCAGTGATAAGGGTACAAATAGGGTGAGGGGTAGCTGGCATTTTAGTTCAGATCAGTAGTGCCGGTCTGAAGTAAATCTCCTGAGTGTTTCACTTACTGCAAGTCAGAGCATATGAACCAGACTTGTGAGTGAAACCAGTGTTGGAAAGGTACTCCAGGAGGACAATTCCTGTGCTCCAGCCAGACGGCACATGGGACCAGACTGAAAAACATAGCCACGCATACAATATGGGTGTGGGGTCCTCGTTTCTGACTTCAGCTCTGCTCCCATTTGGCTGTTTAGCTTTCTAATGTAGATACAGCCATCTGACACCCAGCATCCATCAGCAGATAAGAAATTATTATCATATTACAGACTATTGGTTTTACTACTAAAATTGTTTCAACTAAGTGCTGGAAGCCCTAAAATAATATAATGCTCATCCCACATGAATTGTTCTCATGATTTTAACTCAAGGCTTTCAAATCCCTATAGCACAGGCTTTTTTTCTTCCTTAGCCAAAGCAGCAACTCTGCTTTTGAGACTCTCTGATAGCACATGCACACTAAAAAAACCCTACAAAACAAAATATATTTCTTTTCCACTTTGACTTACATGTCAAATGTGCTTATTTACTTGTAGGTAGAATGAATCTTGGGTTTAATTACTTTCATACTAATTGCATGCTTTTAGTTGCAGCTGCAGTGAACAAAATGCACATAGACTAGGAGAAAAACATCCCTTTGTAGATGGCCACTGTAGATCCTTTCTAAATCCTGCCAAGCCTTGTGAGGTAAGACCTGAGCAGTTCATAGGCTTTGAACATCACAGTTTTTAAGAAAATCATTGCCATCTCCCTGTTAGGTATGTAGCACTCCCATTGTTACTGAAACCACTTTAGATGTTCATAAACAGGGATGTCAAGTTACTTGGGTGTAAAGGCTGAAAAATTTGTCACAGAAAACTTAAGATCCCAAGGCGTTCAGACAGGATTTTGTTCAAGCCTTTTGTACTGGTTTTTAATTTTCCTCTTGTCTTTCTGTCATTGCTATGAAATGGCAGGTGGGTCAGATTCCTTAAGTCAAGCTAGGATAAATTAATTTACAAACTTTCTAGGTATCCAGATTTAAAGTTTTAGCTGCACCCATTTCCAGTACATAAAAATCACACACTTGTACCACTGTTCCCTTCTGAACATCTGAAAACTACAGCATTAAAGAATTAGTCCCCAGAGCATTATTATCCACTTCCAACTGATGGGGTACAAAGAGGCTTGATGACTTCTTCAAGCTGCGGTAAAGCTGGGAAAGGAACCCAGATGTCCTGTTTCCTCATCCTGTTCCTGAACCACAAACCACATGTCCTTGCCTTATTAGCAACAATCACAGCGCATGAAAACAGACTATTTATATCAAAATATTTCATCTGTTCTCACTCATTATTCCCTAACTCATCAATGTAATTATGTTGGCAAGACGACAGTATATTTTTCCCAGTAAGCACAAACAGATTGTTAGGTTTTCTGCTGAGATACAAGCTGCACAAGAAGAGTTCCCAAATAACTAAAATCAAAAGGAACATGTTTTCAGTGAAACATCCTTGGTAGTGCAGCAATGGGAGAGAAGATTTCTTAACATCTTCCTCGGTTGACTCTTGACAGCTGTATTAAAAGCACAGACGAAGAAAGCATTACATTGTAAATATCAGCCTAGAATGAGGTAAGCCAAAGGGAAAAAAACCAAACCAAAACAAAAACCCCAAACAAACAAAAAAACCCTGACAATAAAAATAGGCTTTGGAAAGTTCTGTTTTTTCAATCATTTCAATTCTTGCTAGGTATTCCCTAAGTGCAGGGATGAGCCTGTCCCTCCTACAAATCCCCCGTGGGATGGCCCCTGTCGTGGATCAGGCTCACTTAAAGCACAGGTGAGTGTGAAAAGCCCATTAGAAGGTGGCTACAGGTGGGGCTCAGGGGTGCTGGAGGCTTTGGCTGGGTGTCCCAGCTGTCACACACCACTGGGAAAGCTACAACCACACATATGGAGCTAACTTGCTATGGACAGGCTTTCACAAGCCTGCAGATGGGAGACAGGTCTTTGCAAAGGGCAGGTTTAATATAACGGCACTGAAGCAAGCAGGGTATTTAGTTGAGAACTCTAGCTGAGTTTATACTTGATAAAGCAAATGGAGCGCTGCTAGCCATTTGAAATGCTAGATGTTTCCTTTATACAAACAGAGAAAATAGAGGAGGCTTTAAGAACAAAACATTGCAGGAGGGGTAGAAGGTGTTAAACTGGAAGAACAAATTGATTAAAGTAAGTTAGCAGATGTAAAGAAATGCATATTTACACATCAATTCAAATCTAGTGAATTGTATTAATTTGGAAGATTTGCTGTAGCACTTAAGCCGTATCTATTCCTGGGTCCTTTCCAAATGCACTATTCATAATATTGCATGCAAGTTAATAAAGCAATATTTAATAAATGCATAATATTGCATGCAAGTTAATAAAGCAATAATAAAGCAATAATTAATAAACAGTCTTTAGAGTTTGCTTAACAAGCAGCATTGGACAGACAAAGACGACCTGTGCAAAAGAAATCAGAGGTGCACATTTCTTAAATCTTGTTACAAATTGCCTAAGACATTGCGTATTCCTGATTAGAAAAATCATGCTTGTTCTGGTTAAATACTTGCTTCTATATATGGGGAATAACGATGCATCTTGGGCAAAACACAAAAGTCATTAAGAATTTTGCTACTGAAGCCAGTGACACCACATTTCACTCTATATAAGGCAAGGACTTCTCAGCTCCTGACACTGCTTGGGCTGCTTCATCCCAGGACTCAAGTGGCAGCTACAATCTGTCTCCCAGATGCAGACATCTTAACATTGTTTTGTATATATGCCATGTGTGCCAGTCCTTTTATTTTTCAGTGACATGCAGAAGTATAATTGTGTCTGTTAGGATGCAGACAACATGCACACTAGTCCTTCTCAATAGGACACTGGAGTATTTGCCATAAAACTTTGGGTGACTAATTCCAAGCAGACTCAGAGCTGGGAATACAACAGTGATTCACAATGATTAGGTTACAAAAATTGATCACAAATTAACAGGAACATTTCGGCTAGAATTTTTTGCCTGCTGACCATGCGCTCCCAAATGTAAACTTAAGGAATCACCCCGGTAGTGAAATGCAACCAGTTGAATTTGAGATCTGTGGAGGGACAAGGCAGCTGAAGAGCACTATATTTTCATCTGTTACTAAGTCAGAAACATTCCACTGTACATGTGCTTGGATTCTTTTGTTTTTTCTCATCCCATGTTTGGTGACTCAGTACAGTCCCAGTATGATCCTGAAGCCCTCAGTTGTTTAACACTGTGAGCAAAATGGGCGCCATAACCTCTGTGTGGCCCTGGAGCTGCATAGGAATTTTTTCCTGCTTTCTGCAAAGAAAGATGCCTTCAGATTTTGTTAAATGATAACAAATAAGGAAAAGCAGGCCTTCCCTAGTTGTAGCAATCCTATCCCTCCCACTGGGCTTTCCTAGAGGTGACAGAATTGAAACTCCCAGATTTTATTTCCAGAACACGATCATGTCTCATTTTGATATTTTAAAGTAAACAGTTCTCGGTTCCCATGTATTATTCAAGTGGAGAGAAATGTGTATCCAGTGCATACATAATCAAACATGCAGCCTGCACCAGACAGCCTTCTTAAATCACTTGAGAAATTTCCTTACTGCTTTTGTTATCATTCTTCATTCACCTCCTCCCCTTATTCAATACTTTGAATATTGCATCCCACTTTACCCTACAGCTGTGGGGTGAAGCAAGCAAAAGCTGTGTCCCTTCAAGCTCCCCTGAACAGTGCCTGCCCACAGAAGAGAGGTAGCTGCACAGATGTTGATGGTATCACGTTAATACAGAAATAACCTGTTGAAAGCAGATTTGCTTTCAAACCTTTCAGTGAGAAAGTATCAGTTTCAGAGAGAGGAATTAATGATTTTTAACCTGCCTATCATGCTTTTTCATTGTCGTCATGTAAAATAGCTATTGATGTTTCAGTCTGATGTTTCAATCAAAAAGAGTATTTTTGTTACTGCCAAAATATTTACATGAAACTGCTATTCAGATCAAATTATCTTGAAACTGCAAAGCATGTGTGGATTTCAATTATTCATCTTGGAGAGGTGGTTGCATATTGAAATTACACAATAAAAATCAGCAAAACACCACCGCTGCTTCAGATTCATGAGAATGGCAAAAATAGCTGTTAAAAGAATTCCTCTCCTTAATTGCAGTACCACAACAGGCACAGGATTTCACTTTATTTAAAAACATGGCTTTTCACTCTTTCAGGCAGACTGATTGGTTCTGACTTCTGTTTCCACAACACTAAATGTGACAGCTCTGCACAAAGAGAACAGTGGCATGGACATGATGCATTAGGAAGCTGAAGCACAGGAGGTAAAATAGTGATGACTGTTGGTAGAACGACAGACCAAAAATACAAAATCAAAATCACAGTAAACTGTCAGAACTGGTCAGTGCTGGTGAAGTCCTTTTAACTACTCTATTGTCTTTCTTTGTGTCTTACCTTTATCTCTCAGCAGCACACCAGTTAGTTATGGAAAAAAGGCTCAAAAATATAATGAAAACAAGGACTGGGCAATACTAGGAGTTTCAAGATTTTGGTGAACCATCATTCAAGGTATTTTGATGTGTCTTCCTTTGCGTAATGTTCTAAATATCATTGCTGTTTTTTTATAAGGGTTCTGTGTTTCAATGAAAAATGATATGGCCATATTAAAGATGTCCCTAGGAGTACCGTGGTTCCCTAAAGGAACCATAAAGGTAAATTTCAAAGAATCACAGGAAGGGCTGTCTAATTTGGCAACAGAGGTGAGGCATCATTTCTCATTTTTATTTCTGGATAAATTATTTATCCAGACTTAGCAGATAGAAACAATGAGGAGTGATGCTACGAAACACACAGGACAGCATGGCAGTGGTTTTTATAAAGTAATACAAGTTTCTTTTCATTAAATCTTTCTGTTGCAGGAAGTTGGACATAAACAAACCCATGGTTTTGATGAGAAATGTGTTAAGCTGAAATAGTCCCTTAAAACAAAGACTATCTCGAAACACAGTATTTCTTTCATAAGTTTTTTCAGTTCTTTGAGATCAGCCTGTTTTGGGAGGAAAGAAAGGAAAGGAGCCATGTTTTTATCCCTGTCATCACCCTCAGGCAAAGTGCTGCACAGCTGAAAATATGACTTCCTGTGGTATTCTTAAGCAGGCTTGGTAGGTGTCCATGTCATGTCCTGCAACATGGTAAAAAAAGGCCCATGTTTTTCCATTTCCAGAATTGTACTGGGTTTCTTATTTCTTTCTTGAACTGTGGGTGTGGTGGTGTATCTTTCCCCCCACATCCTCTGGGCTGGACTAGGGTGGGTCTAGGTGACTACTGAAGGTGGGAAGGCATGGGTCATACCAACGACTCCTGCTCCCTGGCTTCAGTGGGAAGTGAGAGGAAGGATAATTGGTCATTCCATGACAGCCTTATACCACTCTTTCCCTTGATTGTAGCCCAAGTGGAATGGTATCATTGTTACTGGAGTTTTGAAAAGATTCTAGTAATTACCGACTTGGGTTGTGGCCAGGATTTATTAATGACTAAAGCAAATCATCATATGACCGTAGTTGCCCCAGGCAAGGCCCTTTGAGCTCTCCTGGACCACAGGAGGCATTGAACAGCATTTCCATTTGAATGGGACACCTCCCAGTGGTCAGGAACTCTCAAGCCTTCAATAATCAGAGGAGCACCACTGGAACATGGAACTTGGGCTGAAGTCCACTGCTCCTCGAGATTCAACCATCACTACCTGAACTGGTATGTATATGTATTTATTTTTGTATATGTGTGTATAGATGTTTATAGCAGTGCTAGGAAATTCTGCTGACAAGGGAGGAAGGAAGGGGATGAATGGAGGGAGAGAGGGAGGAAAAAAGGGAGGGAGGAAAGGAAAGAAGAAAAGGAGGAAAGAGGAGCAAAAGGAGGGAAGTAGCCATACACTATTGTTGTTACACTCCTGATGTTCCAGGTGAGCAGAAGAGGAGCAGTGTCAGTCCCTGCAACATCATTCACGGAGCTGTTAAGAGGAGAAGTATACGTTTGCGTTAAGCTTGCCATTTTCAAAAGATATCTAATGTAATTTTTGTATTTATTTTCTTATAAGACCGACTCCACCTTACCATGGGGTTTTTTTCTGTCCAAGTTCAGATCAAAACTGTCTATATGAAGATGCTGATAGATACTTTTTTTTTTTTTCCCCTAACTTTAATACTTAATCTCTAAACCTTCTGGGAGACTGATGGAAATTGATTAAGTGGATAAAACTGGAACTTTACTCCTTATTTTCCAATTCACTAAGTAACTGGGTTTTTCCCTAACTCTTAGCAACTTTAACTTGCACCGTTTGTCAGTTACAGTTCTTCATCTCTGGTATCTTTTGCCTCTCTCCAGTTTACTTTTAAACTATAACTTCTAGAAAAAAAATCTTCCATTTTTATCTTCCCGTTACAGGCTATCACAGGAATCTATCAGTGAGAAATCTGATTGATAAGAACAGAAGGAGCAAAATCCCTGTAATTGTCTTGTAGCATACGTTAGCCATTTGATGGGCTAAAAGCTTTTTGTCCTTTGCCTGACATGGTTGTTTGGCTCCCAGGGGTGACAACAGGCACCCCTAAAGCCTTCTGTGAGAAGAGATGACTGTAGCTCTGAAGGGCTGTCCAAAACCAGAACTGGGATACTGAGACTTCTGGTTTTGGTGTTGTTTTTTTTTATTCCTAAATACTTCCACCATGGTCTGCTCGGTAAAACAGTGACGTTTTGCCAGCAACATAGAAAAACTACTAAATAAACGTGTGGTGGGATATTTGAGAAGCTGTATTAACTTCAGCAGGATTAGTACTGCTAGATTTTAAGTACTTGCTTTGGGGTGTTGAGTGAGGATATCACTGTGCCTGGTTCCTGAACAGGAAAATATATACATACATACATACAGAAATATCTATGTGCTAATGAAGATAAGGTGTAGTGAACTCATCCTTCGTTCTGCTCTGAAGAGAATAAACACAGCATCACAGGACTGCCTACAGAAGCTAGTAATGATTTCAAACTGGCTCCATGCTATTCATCATGAACCTTATGGGCATTTTTTATCTTTCAAGACTGCAATTGGTACTAAAACTTGAGAAATGAGATAGCCCTGGGTATGGTTATGATGCTGCAGGAACACCAGTAAGCATTTGCATCCACCAGGTCTTTGTATGTGGTAAACATACAAAAGCCAATCTGAATTTTTCTATTAACAGAATAATTTATACTTATATAGCATCAGTTACAAGATTAATACAATGGGCTCATCCAGTAATGTATTTGTATCCATGGTCTTTTCTCTTTCTGTGGCTAACTGTAATCAAATTGCCCATCACTTCTTTTTCTGACTTACCTTGTCATTCAGTTCCCACTCCTAAATCACTGAAGTCTCCAATGCTACTGTCCTGAAGTCCTTGCACCTCTGGTATCCACTTTCAGCACTTCAAATATCTTCTGTGTAAATGACAAGTTTTACATTATGAAAGTGATACTTATGCATTGTACTTTAGTAATCCACAATTTTGTGGAAAAATATAATCTGAAAATAAACTCTACTTTTGCTTTTCTATACTTTTTGTTCAAATGCATTGTAGGTAGACTTTTATCCTTTACCTGAATCCGGAAAACTTCTCTGATACTTAGCAAAACTGTTCCTGCCTATTTATGTGACATTTCTCAGGAAAAAAAAAAAAGGACTAGTAATTAGTAAAAGAATTTTCCTGACTGTAAGTTATTAAGTGCTTGAAACCTAATTCAGATGCATTCAGTGAATGCCACAGTTTGTAATATTTGAGGAAATGAAAGAGCACAGAAAAATAAAAATAAAACAGCAAGCAGCAGGGTTGAGGTCAGAGTGCCAATGCTAAAGGTGAAAGCTTGTATTTAAATACAAGAAAAAAAGTAAGAGGCTTGACCAACTACAATTTTGAATAGTCATAAAGACCTCCAAGTCTGAAGGTTCATATGGCCTTGTTTGTGATGTGACCAGTAACACTGCAGATGTTTGCATAGAATTACAGCTGAATAATTCTCTCTCCCTTTTAGCTGCCGCCAGCTTTGCAAGCTGGGTCTATGGTGTTGGTACAGAAGTCTGAGAAATGGGCAACTGTAGGATAGGAATCAATGCAAACTTGATGGAGTCTTACTGATGAAACATAGCAAATGAAGCATTTCCTGAAAAGACAGATACTAGTATTTTATTTATCAATGTTATTTAACACTGACAGTTCTGCTGGCTTCAGTAGCTTCATATGGCTTTTTAACAAGATTTTTTAACATGCTGTTATGCTAGATGGTGACGCAATGGGATTAACATTGATTTCTACCTTTCTCTGTGAGCTGGCCATATGATGCCATCATACAAGGTTCCTGCCCAGGCAGCCATAGGCAGCCTGAGATGTGTCAGCATGCCAGCAAATCCCTCCTGAGGTATTTGGATTCCTCTAGCAAAATCCTCTGACTGATTTCTCTGTCACTGTCAAGGACAGATGCTGCTGTGAGAATAGATTGATGAAGTAACAAAAAAATTCTGGAAGCTGCTTTTTGACTCTTTACCAAAGATTAGCAAGGAAGCATGCTTGTTTCTCAGTCTTAATGCCCATATCTGAACTTGAACTTGTCACACTGTGTTAATATGAAGCATATTTGGGTTTAATTATGGGTTTAGGCCTATATTCAAAACCCAACTTGTAAGTAGTGCTGGTAATAACTCATGTAACACACTCACAAGGATTATCTAAGGCAATTCTGGGCTAATTGGTATGAGGAAGACATTGAATGGGTAAAGATGGTCACATAGTTGCTTTCACTTCCTCGAGCATCTTTCTGAACCAAACAATCTGGACACTTACAGGAGCAGGAAATCTGGATTTGATTTACCATAGCAATGCTTCCAAATAAGTTATATTTTTAGTGTGCTTGCATATGAGTAGCTCAGTAGTAATAAGCATGAGAAGAGAATAAAGAAGCATTGTTGTACTCTAATTGTTTCAACTCTTCCATCCATAATTCATCTAATTCTGTTAATCATTTTATGCTGTACCTATAAGTCTTGCTTCCCAGACAATATGGAAACTCTCAACTCGAAAAGCAAAAGCCTGCTGTACGTATAAAGTAATCAGTACTGCTTCTTTTCAAAGACAGAATTTCCAACAGGAGATTAATGTATGCAGTAAGGGAAATAGCTTCACGTTTTCCCTCTCCTCTTTCTGAGGAAATAGCTGCATTGATTCATCACTGTTTCACCTAGCTTTCAATTTTCACTCATATCGCATAACTTAGTAAAAACTGTTTCACCAAAGAAAGAAAAGGAAAAAAAAAAACAAATGAAAAATAAAATTCCCCCAGTGCCAACTTCATTGCTGATCGATTATATGAGTTTTATCTAACTGCTTTCTATTCAGAATAAAAACATTAATCTTATTTTGCCTGAAGCAATCAGATAAACACAATGCCAAAAGCAAGGTGAATATTCTGCAGAGATAATGGGTAGAAGATGTAAGTCAGTCATTCAGGGCTGGAACTAGCTCAACCAAGGGACTGACTCAAACAGCTTTCAAATCCTTTGCAGGCTCTCCCCAGCTCTTGAAATATCAAAGATTATACTAAATACCAATATAGATTTTTTTTCCTGTCATGACTTTTTCAGTCCAGTCTGGAAAATTCATTGTAATTAAATTATCTTGAAAAAAAAAAATCATGACTCTCTCTCTCCAAAGACAATGAAGGTTGATTTAACATTGGGAATCAGAATGAAACACCTGCATGTAACAGATTCTCTTTGGCAATGAAGTTCAAAGGGCTATGAATGAAATATATACCTATTAATACGTCTATGAATGTGTAAAATATGTCTGCATTTAAATCTATGAGAGGAGTTAGTTAACAGAAAGTTGTTTTCTATTTTTAGCAATGCTCTTCATGTATTCCTTTTTCCTGTAACTTTATCCAAATCAAGTAGACCCAAAGAGGAGTTCATGAGCATGTTTCATTGGCTTATGAGAATGTTAGGTAAAGAAAATAGCTAAAGAATATTCTAAAACATTGTTCAGTGATGAGTAGTTGTAATTTCAAGCAAAGAATATGCATTCCTAATAGGTAAAAGCCTAGATCCTATTTTTAAACTTATAAACACATCACAGACTGCTGGCAGTGGCAACAGAATTCCATCAGTGTCACATACCTGACCTGTCTCAGGATCCAGGGCCAGACTTAGCTATTCATCTAACTTTCCTTTACAGTCAATGAGGATGGAAACTTCAGCAGCTCATACTCCACATTCATTGCCTTATTGTGAATTTTGAGATGCCTTTGAAAATGAAGCATCCCAGATAACTGTTTTACAACCAAGCACACAATTTTCAAAGGAGTCCTGAGCGTGGCATGTTCAGATTGATATCACTGGGTAACTACACACCTGTAAAAACACCTTCATAGGCACCTAAAAACAACAGTAGAAATGGGTTTCTCAGTTATTTGACTCATAATTCATCCTGGGTTTAATGCATCAGTCAGGATTTTGTATTCCCTTGTTACCAAAACTATACTAACAACTCAAAAAGTTGATCTCTTACCTATGGTCTATCATGACTAGTAGGATTTTTTTGCTTATGTGGGAGTTTCTAATATATAATGGAAAAGACATAACCAGTAAAGAAATAGAATCATAGAATACTTAGGGTTGGAAAGGACCTTAAGATCATGTAGTTCCAACCCCCCTGCCATGGACAGGGACACCTCACACTAAACCATGCCACCCGAGGCTCTGTCCAACCTGGCCTTGAACACCGCCAGGGATGGAGCATTCACAACTTCCCTGGGCAACCCATTCCAGTGC
>WYDI02002616.1:0-20758 GCA_009867235.2 Psittacus erithacus
TATTATTATTGGTGGTAGCAGCAGTTTGTGTTATACCTTAGTTACTGGACTGCTCTTATCTCAACCCGTGGGAGTTATATTCTTTCGATTCTCCTCCCCATCCCTTCGGGAGTGGGGATGGAGGGGGCAGGAGGGTGGGGAGTGAGAGAGAGACTGTGTGGTTTTCTGAGTTACGGCTGGGCTTAAACCACAACAACTTCATTTCAGTGCATGCAATCAGTCTAAATCTCCACAGACGTCAAACTCATGCAGGGAAAGGGGAACGGGTGCACGTGCATGTGCCCACATGGCTGGGGGGATGATGGCGGGGGACACTCATTTGCCTTCTGCATTCCAGATTTATTTTGGCTTTAAAGGGAAAACTCTAATTAACAAAATATGTCAAATGTGTTCTTTTCTGTTAATTTCTATTTATAATTACCACAGGACAGAAGTTAAGCTGAAACACAAATTGCAGAATGAGAACAATCGGACAACATGAATCCCAGCAACCTTGGCTGCTCCACTGAAGCACCCAGGTGAGAAGGCAGGGAAGGTACCTTCTCCTGGCATCCATCCTTCCATCCATCCATCCTTCTGCTGGCCCTCGACTGCTTGAAAAGCAGTGTGGGGAGCTGTACGTACGCTGCGCACCACGACCTGGAGCAATGCTGTTGCAAAGATTTTCTAATTCCTAGGGGACTGCCCAAGTCAAGCAAACACCAAACTGTTCGGTGCTCTATAAGCACATTGATGCCAGAGAGGGGGATTTCAGGAGACTGGGCAGTGCTGGAGGATGTTAACAGACATGAGGTAACATGCTGACAGCATTATTCCAGTCTGTTAGTAGTTCTATTAGCCCTGGTGAAGCTGTTGCAGTACACTTGCTAAACCTGCTTATTTTGTTTGGGCATCCATCTGACCTTTCAAAGTTACTTTATCCAGTGTTTTGGAATAACAGAGCCACTGGTGAGTAAGTGAGTATAACTTTCAAGTTATGCATACGTAAATGGTTTTATTTCCACAGTGGCTCCTCCACACAGGAGGTAATATGCTGCTGTCACGCTTTGCAAAGCTCAGCCAAAGATCACAGTACTACTCCCCAGCCAGCTATGCCATCTTCTTACTTACACATCTGCTCTGGCCACATGTATCCTTGCTTAGCTCATAAAGAAACCCCAGTAAATCTCCCTTGAAATCAAATTCACAGTCTCCAGGAATTGGTTCGGTCAGCAACTTCTATACTCTTCTCTGCTGAGAACATGCCTGAATTATCCATGTGCCTCCTGGCACTGCCTGTACGATCAGAAGCCAGGATACTTCAGAGCCCTAACAGCTAACCCTCACTGCAATCTTCACTTAGTCCTTTGCCACATCCCTTCCCCAGTGCAATGTCCCTATGCGATGCTTCCTAGCAGAAGCAGCCATAAAAGGTGTTGATAAATTGACTATGGCCCCGACACCTCCAGGAGCAAATAAAGAAGTTGTTTTTAATAACAACTATTAACAACAACAAACAAAACTTGATTCATAGGCTGGGAAGGCAGTATTCCGGAAATTTCTTGTTCATTAGTTGCTTAAGAGCTCCAGGAACCAGAGATCATACTGCTCTCACTGAGGCTTAGCTGAAGAAGAACGTAAATATGGTTGCATCTCTACTACAGACCATTGATTTCAGGGGTAGTTAGATCATGCTTTGTATCAGTGATGGAAAATATTAAAATTGCTTAGAAATAGGTGTAAATGCATGGGGTATCCAGTGATACCAAAATTAATACGTGTTACCACCATGCCATGGAAACTGACTTGTGTCCCATTTTGTATGGCCCTTTGCTGGTGGTGTCATGATAGTCTTTCATAATTCACAAAACAAAGATTAGTATCATGAAGATTAAGAGATTTTTCAGTTGCCCATGGTGTTGAACATCACTCCTTTAGGCTACCCATAACTAGGCATGCACTAGCCCTGCTGTGAGACCTTTCCCTTTGCCCCTATAGGCCCAGGGCTCCCAGGGGATAAGGCATGCAGAAAAGCCTTCAGGTCTCACACTGAATTGAATTTAGCAAACAGCCCCAAAGCCTGGTGTTTCAGGCCTCTCTACAGTCTCATGAGACACACTGCCAGTGTATTTTTAGCAAGGGTAATGTGGTTGCCCTGCACCTATTAATAATTTGTCAGCACCTTAGATCCTGTTTCCCCAGAATAAGGAGTAACAGGCGAAGCCACTGAAGCAAAGGGCAGCAGCTCGCTTTTGCCTATTTTAAGGGCTAGTCATTTTCTCAGCCAGCCTACAATTTAACTATTTGAAGCAGAGATTTCTGTATTTCTTTTAAAACACAGGAAAAACACTTTAGCCACTTGTATGCTTTAACAGTGATTTTTATGGGGTAAGAGCACCCTGCCACACCTTGCCGTATCAGCTGCTGTTACAGCTATTTCAAGGCTTCATTCCCTCAAGGGCTCATGAAGAAGCCTAGCTACCACCTGCACCCCATCATTACAGGTCCTAGGAGATGCCCTCAGCCTGAATCTCAGGCTTGGTGAGTACTCCAGCTTTGCTCTCCTGATGCATTTATTTCACCCTTTGCACTCAGTCATCTCTCTGCTGTGATTTGGAGGCAGAAGGGTCAGTTTTGTACAACCAAAAGTAATTAATTAGATCAGTCTCTTGAGGCCTGTTTGTAAGGGGAAAATACCTCCTGGTATTAATTTGCTTCAGTAATGTAAATGATGCATTTCTGGCTTGTTTTCTCAGACCCTGTTTCTGCTATTTTCACACTTCTAAAAAGGGAGCATACAGTGGTGCAAGCAGTATGAGTTTAGCCTATAAGCTGCTAATAACCCTGGGGCCACAGCTCAGATCTAAACTCTTACCCTTTCCTATTTGCACTAAACACTAATTGTTACATAAATATCCACTAGTGCCAGATAAAATTCCACATCACGGAGCTGTTCAGAATAATGTATCATAAAAATCTGTGATATCCAGGCATCTTTTTAGATCCTTCCCTGTGGATCTTCTTTCTATGGCTGCTTGTGCCACAGTGGGATAATTGAGACAACAACCACAACCCTGTTGCACGTCCTCCCCCTGGACACTTCTTCCACACATGGTATGAAATAGGACAAGAGCTGAGAGATACTTTTTCTAACTAGTGACTTGCACTTAGCACATGCTGTAGGTTGTTTTTAATAACATTAGAACATGTAATTGTACTAATGTAAGTGTAAGTTATAATGACTAAGGTAGTTTTTAACTACGGGGAATAATTTCGCTTAAAGGGAATGCTTGGATTCTGGGAAAATGTTGGTGGTTTACTGGCCTGTTAGCTGCTCTGACCTATCACAGTACCATGTCTGCTGAGAGTATTGAATCATAAATCCTTGACTATGGTCAAGTTCATCAAGTTCAAAGTGCTACAGAAGGTGTGTCGTGCAATACTACATGGGACTTCTGCCATGCAGAGCTTTGGTGCCTGCCAATTACCAGCACACCAAATAACCAAATGCAGTTCAATGTATGTAAGACAATTGTCAAACAGCTACACTGCCATGTACCCCCTGGTGTCTGGCTGAGCCCCACAGAAAGTCCACCTTCTGCATCAGCAAGAACAGAAGAGGTCGATGTCAGTACCTCAAACAACTGTCAATTTACAATAGGTGACATCCATCAGATAAAATGATTAAGAGATCAGCTTTCCAAACCATGACCCCGATTGGCCAACAATGATGCAGGGTGCAAGCACTTGTATGACTGCATCTGTCAGGATGTATTAGCCCTGAGAAATCATTACCTACCCTAGGGAGGAAAATTACCAAAGAAAAGCATCCCCCCAGCATTAGTCCGAACCATGTGTAAATGGGACTTTCAACAAGCAGGAGAAGAAAACAGAGCAGAGCTTTTCCTTACTGCTGGGCAGCCATTAACTTTCCACATTTGTTTCTGTAGACAAGAAAAAAAAAGAGCAGATTCATGAGAATAAAATTTGGGAATAGTGATTTTTTTGACGAGAACTCCTCCTGGCCTCCTTAGCCTGCCTTTTGTGAGAAGCGGGTTTGGCAAGACCTGGGACTTGCTTCTTCCTTTTGGTTTTGAGGTCACGTTCCCTGAGCATTGACAGCTTTACATTCAAATGAAACAAGAAAAAATATCCATTCACAAACTTTGAGGGCTTTTCCCTTTTTGTTATTCCTGTTGTTTTCATTACTACTTCAGTTTATTAGTGAAAGAATTCCTCACACCAGATGCTGCCTCTGGGAAGCCTAGCATGTCTTGAAATGAATGTATAGACAAGTCTTTAGAAATTATATCTGAACTAATCCTTGGCACTTGTTACTGCATGGGGTGCTCTACAGAGGTGAATCAGGAGCAGTAGCTCTGTTTCACTGCTATAGAAGTAGGGGTGCAACCCTAATTCTAGATATTCAGTTCAAGGAAATTGTGGCCCTGATTTCAGGTAAGGTAATCATCCCATGAACCTCAACATCTCATTTTTACCCATTTCATCTTAAATCACTTTTTATTCAATTACTTTCTAGGTCTTTAATATACAATCCTCACTGTTGCATATAATGCAAAAGTTGTCTGTGGTGGGGAGGATGGCTTCTTTGTGCATTTCGAGGTCTGGTAACATTCTGAGCCTGTGGGAGGTGTTATTTTTTTGGTAAAAGAGATGGAATCTTTGGCACAAGAAGGTGTCAGACAAATAGATATCTTATTTTGAAAGATCTTGTTAACGTCACTTTCTTTTTCTATTTTTGTTTTAAAACCACTGTGCTGGTTTTGGCATGCTCCTTTTTTTCCAAGTACTGCATTAGAATATAAGCAGCAAGGAAAAATCTACCCAGGTTATACAGCACAAAGGATCATTCCTTCTACTTGATGACAGACAGCCACTGGTGATGGGAATAAGTAAGGACAGAAAAGTCTCTGAAACTAAAACTTCACTTTGCTACCCCAGTTGAGGACCAACTGAAGGCAAAAGGAACGTACCTGTGAAAGCAAAGCATTCAAGAAAAACATTGAGAAAACATCCTGGAAAAATCTAAGCTTTGTTGAATGAGTTTTGCTATCAACTTGCACAAGATGAGGCATTTGCCAGCTTGACCCAAGCCACGCTACTGGTTCTGCTGCTGGTTACAGGGTACCCTGGGACCTAACTAGTCAGGAGCGATGGCCCAGGACATAGTAGGCTATGTAAGTTTTTATCTCTGCCTTGTCAATCATCTGCAAGCACATCTAGGCTCAGATGCTGAACACAAATATGAATACGGCTAGTCCTCCTGGCTAACTTTCATTCCACTACTAACTTAGCATAGATCTTCAAAGATATTTACACTTTTCAACAGCTTCAGAATCTCAACCATACTGATGGGCTTTACAGCCCCAGCAGGGCCAATCCTGACCCTCAGCCATATCACCAGAGGTCTGAAAAGATCATAGGATCATAGAATAGTTAGGGTTGGAAAAGAACACAAGATCATCTATTTCCAACCCCCCTGCCATGGGCACAGACATCTCGCTCTAAGCCGTGTCACCCAAGATGCATTAATCAAGTTAAAAGCATTTGAACAGGCAAGCTACATGCAGACAAGAGTTATTCCTACATTTGCTGCAGGTTTCCTGTGTGGCTGTGGATATGTCACCAAATCTCCATGTGCATCCACTGCCCATCACTGGAATTGGGAATTTCACTTTGTTTTCTGCTTTTACAATGTAATCCAAGTATAATTAATGCAATGTAGTATCTAAAGGGCCTCAGTCATCTTTCTTTTCCTTCCTTCCTCTTTTAATCTTCTTTCTTGTCCTTTTGTCAACTGTCCTACACTTTAGTCCTTATGCTGAAAGTAGGTTTTAGAAACAAACTCAAAACTTACATGATCTTGGCACACTGCCACTGTGGCCTCTGTTTGCACACTTTTCGAAGTGTTTCTGGGTCTGCAGCATAAATACACCTGCATGGGATCCGGCAGGGATTATCAGAGAAGATGCTAGGGTCAAAAATAGACAGTAGAGAAGATGCCCACATGCATACTTGCAAGGTGCACAGGTTCATCCAAGACCAGATGAAAACTGGGATTGAGTCACAATGTGAATTTCGGGAATTTGATGAGAAAGCCAGGCTGTGAGCAGTTGCCCTCCACACCTGCTGGTGGCAAAGGAGAGCATATCAATGCACTGTGAATACAGCCACATGCTATGATCTAACCTAGAGACTCTTTCCTTCAGAAACCGGGGATGATTCTGCTGCCTTTATTTTTAGTTCATGTGGAGTTCCCAGACAGCAATAGTTCTGTAAGTAGAAGAGAATCAATGGGTGTGCTTTGAATAAAAACAATTCAGAAAATAGTCCTGGCATTGCTTCCTTTGGCCTTGGAGCACTCTTCTATTCATTCTTCAGCAAATGACTAATGCTGGGTGTGGAATCTCCCATTTGTCAGTGAGGCTGCACTGACTGTGAAAAATCAGAACTTAATGTGAGGCACACAGCAAACTGCATAAACACAGCAGTGGCAGTAGTTATCATGAGAATGTAAAGCAAAATCTTAAAGCAAGAGGCAAAAGTTCAGATTGAGGTGACTCAGTTGCTGAGTGTTTTCCTTGGCCCAGCATGCAAGTCTGTAAATAATACTGGAAATTAATACACTGGCATCCTTTCAGCCATCGCTGTTTCAGCAAGAAGCAATTACAACCTGCCAGACATCTATGTGTTTCCGAAGGCCAGATGCCGTGAGGTAATCTCAGCCCCGGTGTCTTTCTGGGCCTGGTTCATGGATGACTGAAGACAGAGAAGGGTCCTCCACTGGCTTCTGCAAATGTTAGCACAAGACCTATAGGCACATGGAACAGAAAACAAGAAGCATCTGTCACCTCAAAAGCAGGGAGCTCACAGAAGTGCCAACCAGATTTCATTAGCTGTGTATAGGCAGGTGTTGCATGAACCAAAGTCTGTGCTTTGGTTAAAGAAATAATGCCTTTGAATGCTCCTGCAGCATCCTGGGACTGAAAATGTGCACACTTTTACACCTGTCTTTTAGTGGATTTCTTCCATTGCAGCATTTTCAGATCTGTGCTCTTTCCAAATGTATTGCATGTCTAGAGGAATAGCCATGTCACTGCCAACATATGTAAATCACAGGATGTCTGGTCTTCTAGCTGCAGAGGTCACACACGGGGCCATCCCAGCACAGGCACAGCAATGGACAAGCCTGCTTGCCGTGTTGTTGGCAGGCAATCCTGTTCTCTAGAGAGAGAGGGAGGAAAACAACACAAAAATGAAGAGGCTAATGCTGCCTTTTAGTCCTTTGGCTGCTGGCTGATTTTTGTTGGACGGCAACATGATATCAAAATGAGAGATCAGCCCAAAGCTGAGATCTTTGGACTAAATTCAGCCTGACACAAAGTGGGAGCAGCTTCCTTCAGGAGCTGTACCTGCCTACTTGTTGTCTGGAGCCTTCCCGTCCTGGAACATTTGTTCGTAGGTTTTGCTGCGTGCTGCTTTTTTGCTGTTTTGGGATCACTTTTAGGATCAGGGAACATGAAATCTTCTGATCTTAGGTACAAAGGAGCAGAATGAGCAAACACATGCCCACAAGTCACAGAAAGGTGTGAAAATGGTATTGCTTTCCCCAGTGCCTCTCCCTCTCATCATCCTCCAGCACAGAGGCTGGTGGGGCTGTGCCATGGACAGTGCCATGGACAGCACCACGGAGTCCCTGGGCACATTGATGCAGGAGTGTGGCCGTGCTGCTGAGCCAGCCATGATCACAGCACAGACCCCACCAGCTACTTCTCAGCAGCCTTTGCTTCTGATTTATGACTTCTGTGCAGGGCGTAGTAGTGGCACAGGGACAGCACAAAAATAGGCTGTGCAGACAGACTGACTCTGCGGCAGCGATAGCGGGTCTGTGTAGATAGGGCTTCCTACGGTTTAGCATGCTGCTTTCAATTAGAAGTCTGTCAGGAAAATAGTCATAGAAACCAACTGTATCAAGAATCTGTAAGCATATGTAGGTGCTGAAATGGGGGGTAGCAGGGAAAATGGAAATCCCTGGAGATGGCTTAGCAGTCCTAAAGGGGACAACAAATGTTTTCCTCATAAAATAATGCATAGGAATACCTTGAGCTATTTGCAATGAAAATTTATCTTAATGTTTAACCCCTTTTCTCTCCATTTCTCTACAACTAGACTCAATTGTTTATGACTTCCTTTCTTAAGGTAGCCCATAAATGTTTTATATGAACAAATTTTGGTCTATGCATGCTCTTGAATGCTATATGGCTTTAGCTTTGAGTGTTTGCTTATCATGATTTGCTCCATGTTCTTTCATTGCTCATCTAAACAACAGAAGTTATTTTTCTTCTGTACTGTATGAGTGAGCCTGCACAGATGGGAAGATCGTTTGTTATTACTTTGTTAGGAACATACAAGTGACCACATAAGAGATCCACGTTTCAGATAAGAGGGAATTCAATTATTTCCCTGACGTATTTTTATGCTGTTATAAACCTCTCCCCCAAGGAAATCAAAGCACTCCCTGTATTAAGTTAGTTCTCACAGAATTCTAGAGTACTACTACCCACATCGTATCAATCAGAACATGGAGGAAAGAGGACCCCAGTGATGTGCCTTGGCTTACACAGGCAAAAGTTGAAGGAAAAACAAAGAACTGAAGATACATTTCTCTGCACCAAGGTCTTTTTTAGCTACTCCTCCTTTTTCCAAAACGTCATCTTCTGGTAATTACTGAAAGAACACAATCATGAATTAGGGACTTTCATTGTTGCCTTTCTATTTCCATAGTTGAATCTCTGTAGTAAGATTTAGAGGCAGGTGAAGCAATGAACTCTTTGCTTGGTGAAAGCATCCAGTGCTTACCCTGATCTGTTTTTCTGAAGGAAAAAAATGCCTACCTATCTGTCTGTGTGTCTTTCTGCTTCTTGTGCTGTTATACGCCCTTAATTTTCACTTTCTTCAGAAGTAATTTCTTTGCTTATATTTCACTAATTGAATATGTTCTATAGATCAATATTCGTTGCATTGCGTTTCTGCATCACCAGTTATGAGGATTGAGCTGCAGAGTGTAGACCATATCTCATCCTGGCCAGAGGAGGTAATCAAAGAGATGGTTAAATCTGCTTCCTATACAGCCTGATAATTTTGAGCAATAATCTCTTTCTTCTTTTCTCTCTCATGACCCCTGTGAATATGAGTTATTAATCAGAGCTTCAAATGAAAGAGAAAGGGAAAACCAAAACTACACACAGTACCATACTGTGGCTCAAATTAACAGCTTCAGTCAGTGAGCCTTGGATTCCGAATTGCAATAGAACGAATCACAGTCTTAATCTTTTAATTAGCATTTTTTAATTTGAGTCGTATGAGGTTACACTTGATAATATAAAGCCCCAAGTGTGACACTCAGCAGAGGGAGGTCCTGAACAATTTGTAAAAGCCTGCCAAGGACTTTCAGTTGATTCATGATATTTCTGAAGAAAAATTGTGTGGAGAAAGGCCCAGGATTTCATAATGTTGCCAGAGATTTATCTGAGAAACAGACTGTACCAAAACAATGGTGTGATCTATTGTACTTCAAGATTATCAGAAACCAGCTGTGAATACGTTTATTATCTGTGCTCTATTTCGGATTCTCCTGGCACATCAAAGTTCTGAGTTACTATCAGTATAGCCCAGGTACTCATGAATCCCAAACCACTCAAAAATCATTATATTGATCTGATACCCAGAAGATTTAAGTTCTTTTTACTTAGCTCTGGGAACTGAACATAAAGGATTCAAAGTTTAAAAGCCCTGAGTACTAAAATATCCCCCTTTTTTCTCTTACTGAAAATTAATATAAGATCACATTGGATCAGATTCAAGGTCCAGCTAGCCCAGTATCCTGTCTCTGGCAGTAACAAATGCTACCTACTTTGGGAAGAATATAAAAATAGGCAGCAATGTAGTGACATTCTCTTAATATGGTTACCAGCATTCTGTGACTGCAGCTCAGGCAGTGCCTGCACCAGAGATGGCGCCTTGGTGTTCAACAGCCCCTGAGGATTTTTCTTCCAATATATTCAGTCAGTTTTAACCCTTTTGGGTCTTTTAGATCCATAACATCCTTTGGCAATGAGGTCCACAACTTAGACATCTGTTGTGTGAAGAACACATTTGTTATTGCATTTCTTATCAATCTGCCATGTAGAACCTGTTTGGTTTACCCCAAATTCCTTTGTTCTGGGAAAGAGCAAATGATTACTCCCAAATTACTTCTTCAGGTCTGCTCAGGACTTAATAGAGGTCTCTGTCATATCCCCTCACATGACCTTTCTATGGCCGCGGAACACCTATTTGTCACTCTTTGAATAGAAGTGGTGGCATATCCTTGGTTTAGCTGGTTGCCTTTCTGTGTAGCTCTTCCTCTTTTAGCAGTGAGTGGGGGAGAGAAACCACATCCAGATGCACCATGGATTTATATGTATTATGACATAGCAATAAATAGCATAATTATGTGAATCACAATAAAATATCAAGAGTTAGCAACACTGATAGAGAAAGCAGCACTGCTGACCCATTAGCAGTAGAGAACACACAGAATCTAGTTCAGATGGCTTTGTATGAGCATTATAATCACATTTGCAACTTTACTTCTATGAGTTAAAAAAGGCACACTTGTTATTGAACCTGTTTTGAAATTTCTAGTGTTATGGACATGATGAAAATATTATAAACTCCAGTCTGACATGTTAGTTCAAGTCAGCCTTTACTCCTAACCCAGCTAGGGTTTCAGGCTTAATTTTTGCTTTCAATTCCTCAAGCTCTGGTCATATTTCCAAGCTTTTAAATGAAATATTTCTGTTCCAACTCAATGTAGATCAATTCAAATCTAAGAACTAGGGAAAAATGGAATAATACATAATAAAACATTCTTTTTCTTTTTTGAATAGCTCTTCAGTGTATCTGTACAGCTGAAGCTGTCCATGCCAAAAGCTGAAATTTATCATGGAATACCTCCAGTTACTTAAGAGGGCTTTGAGTGCTTTGGTAGAACTGATTGTGTGACTGATTTAAATTAACCTAGAGACTAGTGGACAGGAGTGTTCATTCTGTACAGGCAGTGGCAAAGTCAGGGCTAATTCAGCGCCACAGAGAGGAATGCATTAAAGCTACAAAGATGAGAGCCTTCCAGAAATCTTTGATTGAGTGTCCACATGTCAAAAGCATGAAGGTGTTACCCAGAGCCGCTACCTTCTCTCTAACTCATGGCTGATGTGGGACACACTCCATAAGTTATGCATCACGTATCCAGGAGTACCAATCAACCCTCAGGTCACTATGCCAGAGATGCTCCCCATGGAAAGCAAGCCACAGCCCCCTGAAATTGCACAGTTTTTCCTCCTTCTTCCTCATCACCTCATGTTGGCAGAGGTGCCGACTTCTTGTTGTCTGGTTTCCAGTTCTCCTAGGCATTTGAGGGATAGGTGGAGAACAGCACTGCAAGCACCAAAAGAGTGAGACACAGAGTTTGGCATTGCAGTGCTGCAAGCTCACACTGCTGCCATTTGTCCCTGTTGGACCACAGACACAGCCAAATGTGGCGCTGGCAGACAGTGATTGTCCGTGGGACATGGAGCCATCTGAGGGGCAAAGGAGAGGACCCCAGCCCTGCAATGAAATACCAGCCTGCTTTTGCCTTCAGTCTTGCTGCTGTGTCAACAACACCTCTTAATCATGAGGTGCATGGAGCAACCCAGTGATGATGGACATATACTTCTTTCTTGGGTTGTTGTCTATTTGAAACACATAGAGAGCTGGAGGGCAAAGGGAGCATAACTGTGTGTGTACAAAGGACAGACAACCTGCTCCAGCCCAAAACCAGCAACTTGGACTGTGACAAATCTTATCTTCCTCACAATATTTACACTGCAACTCATGAAGCTGAAAGAAGGTTACTTTTGTGTACATCTAACTTTTAAAACACAATAGTGTTGGATGGGGAGGAGTATTTGAGAGGGTTTTAGTTTGGGGTTTTTCGCTATTTACTTCCCCTAAAGCACATGGAGCAGTAAGAAGCAATAACTGTTGTTCTTGTGTATCTTTCAGTGGATCCTCATTAGTATCAGGGCATCTGTAGTACAAGGAATTGTGAATAATATTTATTTAACTAAATAATTACAAGCGGCCACTTTCTGGACAATTTGTAACAAAAATATGTTTAGTTCTCTTTTTTCTTCCTCCTACCACTGTTACTCCTGGCTTTGCTCCCAGACAATTCTCCTCTTCAATCCGGAAAATGTCCTTTATTCCAAGTCAAAAGCAGCACATCCCAATAGTTAAAAGATATTTGTTATGGTGTTTTGGTTTTTTTTTGCTCCTGCCTAGTTTGACTCTATAGTGTATATTCTGTGTCTATTACAGCAATGACCGCTTTCAGCCCAATCAGCAATACTATGAAAGAGTTATAGTACTTTGCTTGCAAAGAAATAATTAAAGCCAGAATGCTGGTTCTAAGAGGCAAGACTAATCCGACATTCCTTATTATAATCATCAGAAATTGGAGGCTCTTTGAGAATACAGGCCAATATGTTTGTGCCAAATACTAGCAAAATTCTGGAGCTATCCAGGTGTCTCCTTTGATCTCAGGATATTAGACAACTTGTTATTTTTGAAGTAAGCTTAAGAAAGACTTTGAGAATTAAGTTCTTCTTTCTGGGAACTTAGTTCTTATCGAACCTCTGCATGTGTGGGGCATGGTGATTCTCCTCTGCTCATTTGAAAAGCTCTGCTCATTTTCTGCTGTCGATAGAGGCTGGGAACTCCAGCCCCAGTCTGTACCAGATGTATTGACATGAAGGCTTTAATTCACATCAGGAGTGGTTTTTTACAGTGACTTACCTGGTTTCCCCGCTGGGCTTTGTTTCACACTGTGCAGCAGGTGCACAAGCCACAAAGTGGATTCATCTTGGAAGAAACCAACCAGCTGATGCAATGTATTTACAAATACAAATGCATTTAATGTTGAGTGATAAAGCTTTTCAGACCACAGGACCAGCTTATCCACTATAACCCCGCCCTAGCCCACACATAATGTCACCCTCAGGTTCACCAGCACTTCCCTCTGCAAAGCCACTGCCCGCAACTGTAAGCAAAGCCAAACTCCTGCCACGGATAATGTCCTTTGCTGACAAGATATTCAACTTACTGGAAATGCAGTCCATGACAACTTAAATATGTTGTTGCCGGGGTTACTGAAGTGCTGCGCTACCCATGTGCAGAAGAGAAAGGAGCCAATGAGGCAGGGTAAGGACATAGGATGTATTTTCTTGTCATGACTGATAGGGGAAGCTACTTCTTTAGTAACAGCAAGGCATTGCAAGGCTGAAACAGCTGGAATCTGCCCTTTGGAACTCTTCAGACCTGTGCTTTTCTGCATTTGTGGCAGCCCTTCAGAAGAACTCCTTTTCATCCCATATAAATTGAACTGCACTTACCATCTCATATAATCCATTTTTCTTCAGAGAGCTCTACTACCTGTTAAATATATGACCACTTCCTCACTGAAATCACTTTAACTGCGCTGGCATGTGTGTTGTCAGTACTTCTACACAAGTTCCCATCCTGTATAAACAGCATGCCTGGGTTTCAGTCAAACTCTGGAGCTGTAGTTCTGATCTTCAGTCAAGACAGAGACCTGTATTTCATTTCCTTCTTGTGCTCTGAGGATGGTATGAATATTTATATTTTTATGTAAATTATAACCCGGGAGCTTTTTAAGACCAACAAGGACTGTATTTGCTCAGGAGTCTGGTGTTTCTTCCTTACTTTCTTTAATGAGTGTTTCTCACAAATGACATTCAACCTGAAAATTTACTGCCTTTGTGGGAAAGAAAGTGGCTTGTGGAGGTAGGCATTGCTTATGCAAATTGTTCAGTCCTCTGGGAAAAGGTTTAGTCACTTGTCATTAGTTTCCTTATTACCCACTGTAACGGATGAACACTTACTAGTTTGAATCTACATTTTCAAAAGTAATATTTAATAAAACCTCACCTTTCATGCAGCAAAATCATTTGTGAGCTGCTCACAGAAAATCCACAGCCTGACAGGGAAAATGTGTTAATTTTTGTTCCCTTACTGTTAGTCACTACTTCAAGACAAAGCCAAATGTGCATATATGGATAGTGCACAGAATTAATTTCATTGAGAACAAAGAAACACATGGTGGCAGGGTGAACAATGTTCAGGGTTTTCAATGCTCTGCTGACTGGGATATTCAGACCCCTGGACTCTTCCACCGTTGTTAGCTTTATTTCTACAGCTTCAATAAGATGTGATCCAGCTCTGTACACACAGTTCATCTACTTCTTCCATGGCTTGTTTCTATGGTAATACTAAAACAGGAGGTTTCTGATTACTCATGTTTCCTTATTTAGAAAAATAACCAATGTCAGATGCCATCAACGGAATCATTTTAACCCATGATACTGGGTAAGAGCATTAGTTTGCATCTAGGTGTGGCAATGCATTTTGCTGCTATGATTACCCAAAGTGACCTCGGCTTTACAGGGAGAAGGTTTTGGGTTGGGTTTTTTTTCAGATAGTTCCTCAGTTTATCCTGCATTTCAGTGTTTCCATCCTGACAGTCATGGGAAGAATGGTGTGGCTCTCTCCAGCATCTGGTACAGTGTGATATGCACAATGTTTTCAAAGAAGAGTTATGCTCTGGGTTGCAAAGGAAAACTGCTGTAAAGGGAAAGTGTTCAACATGAGCTTCAGCTCAGCTTTCCCATTATTCCCTCAGGAGCAGAATTTCTTCCAGGAAATTCTTGTAATCAGGATAAGTCCAGCCCTTCAAAGTAGAAGATTTCCTGATTTTTACGCAGTTTGGGCCACCTGTAGAGGCTGAGGAGACCTTGCGTCATGACACATTGCCATTAGCAACCATTCTGCCAGACCTTTGCTGCCTTCCCTGAGGTTATTCAGGAGCAGCACTTCCCATGGTGCTGCAGGGATATGGGGACAAACTTCACACTCAGTTAGGTACTATTTCTCCTCTGCTAGGTGCCACAGACAGTATCTTCTCAGCCATCTGCTTCTGTCCCACAGACAGCACTACGATCCCACCTCTAGGTAGGAGAAGTTTCCAAGGACAGGAGATCTTCAGCCTCACTGCTCCTCAATTTCTCAGCGTATTGTCCTTGATCATAGTCTGGCAGGTCTCAGCAGGTGCGGGCTGTCCCCCTCCACAGCGGGGCTACACTCTCACTTAAAAAAGGAGACCTACCTCCTTTTTACACATAGCCACCTTCTAAACAACAGTCAGCTGCCAGACCATTCGGACTGCTGGCTAATATTTCTCTGCTGCTGATGACAAAGACTAAATTAATCTTGAGGGGTTCACTTCTTTCCCAGCTTGTATAATAACAATAGTCCAACCCAGAAATCCCCCTGGCATCAGGAGAGCAGCACTAGCTTCGCAAAAAGCTTTCACACTTCACAGACCCTGAAAGACTTAACATCATGATTTCAGCAGAAAAGCAACTTCATTAGCCAGGTCCTCACTGGTGGAAACTTACTCCATCTAGTGAAAGAAAATACTCCCAAATTCTGACACTTTAAGGTCAAAGGTGAATCAGAGGATGGACTTGAACATCCCTTTGGAAATTAAGGATTTGGCATACATTCAAGGGAGCATCCTAGTCAGAAAAGCATTTAGATGTGGGCCTGATACAATATGCAGATGTAGGATCTTTCCTGGAAAGGACCTCAGTTAATAGGCACCATTGCACAATCACTGGTAAAGAACTTGGGTGTAGCATCTATTTTTTTGAACGTTGCTGATTCCATTTAAATGAACACATTTCTCACCACTGTCTGACTCTTTCAGATTTTGAAAAGCTCCTCTTCTGGAGAGAACCACTTTAAAAGGCCATACTTGGGTCTAACCTCATGACAGAACCCCTTAAATTGAATGAACTCTTAAAACTCATTCATTCATTCCAGCAATATGGTATATCAGGGCCATAGTGAGGTTAGAGAAGAGGGATTGCTCTCCAGGGATGCTGGTAGAATGGGCAAATATGTAGATACAGCTAAGAACCTAATTTTTAATGCTAGGACTGGGCTGAGGCAATTACCACTTAATGCTGTCCTTCCCTGAGGCAAGTAAGTTAGGTAAAATGAGCAAGGAGAGGACTGTGACAAAGTCTTGCCTTGGCCCTACTAGAAATAATGTATTAGGACAGCAACAAAAGCAAATGATCATATCCTGTATGAGACAGGAATCCTTTCATTCAAGTCTGCCTTCGAGCGACAGAACACAGAAGGTGATGCCCCTGAGTAAGATTTTTCAGACTTGCTCCCCTGATGATTAATATACTTCACTATAAAATATTAAGAAAGCCAGCTGATACATCACTTCTGTTCCACACACACCATGTAAAATAAGCTGCGTGGATCAAACCAAACAATTTAATAGCCCACTAATGTATTTGGGTGGTTTTCTCAAGGCTTCAGTGGGAAAAAGACCTTCAGCAAAAATACCATACAACATATCTATCAGATTACTATGTAGACACAATACAAAGCACAGCTTTCTCAGTTTCCTTCCTTCCCCAGCCTCTGCTCACAGCAGCTACTGCAAGAGAGATATAACAGAGGCACTGTGTACAAATGAGACTTCGTGGTCTTCAGCATGCTGTGCGCTGTAGGTCACGGCGGCGTGTAAGACTGCTCGCTCGTGTCATCATGGTGAACTGTATGTTGAGCTAGCAATTTATGTTATGGCTGAGTTTCAGATTGACTTCTCTGGGTGTTGGGCATAGCCACCTCTTGTTGACTGCATAGTGCCCCCTGGGTAGGAAGGAGTCTGAGGCCAGACATATGCTCCAGGCATATTGTGGGCACTGGGGTTAAAAGGTAAAAAATAAACAAACATACCAACAGATCAAGTAGAGAAATGAGTAATAGTAAGAGATGATGGTTTTAAGAGGATTTCCTCAGATGTTTCTGGATATCGAATTCTAAGGTTTGACCAAATGCAGTATTTTGTGGGAAACTTGTGGTCTGGGAGGACAGCTGGTCAGGGAAAGAAATAAGAAAGTCTGAAAAGCTTTATTTGAGCTAAAATTTGCACAAGGAAAAAGAAGAACAACACTTTCTTCCAACAGGTTCTACAAAACACCAATATAATCTGTAATGTTTTAGGGAGTGCTATTACTTATCCTGAGACAAATAAGGATTTTACTTGTTCTGTAAACAAAGGCTGGTGCTATAGATTACGATAAGCTCTATTCAGGAATCCCTTCCTGTAGTTATTGAAGTAGTAAATGAAGAAACAGTGAAGCACCTGCAAGCAGGAATGCTAAGTTTTGTATTCAGATAGATGCATTTAAATATATGGTTTAGTGTGTATCTTCGCTAGAAGACCCAGCCACCCCCTTTGCTTTTACTATGGGTTTGTGTAACGGGTAAGATCCAAACACTGACAGAAGAGCATCTAAATCAGTTCTGCATTAGAGAGATTGATGTGCCTTTTGTTCCTCTTTTAAACTGCACTCACTGATGAAGATGATGCAGATAATTAATTACAACTATGAAGAATGAAAGTGAAAGGGCCATATTTCCTCCTCAGCCGTGACCCTGCACTGGATTAACATCAAGGAGGTTGCAGGGTCAAAAGAGTTCAGGAAAAAGCCTTTGGTAATAAATTATACTGGGATTATGTGCTGTAAGCTAAATGCAACTCTTCCCGCAGTGACTAAAGATTAAGTGTAAAGAGCTTTTAAAAAAACAAAAGTCATTGTTTCTTCCTGCAGGGAAAGTGTGGCTGAAGGTGGATGTGCTGCCCTAAGGCTCTGCAGGGCAGATTATTGGGCAGCTTTTCTGTACCAGGTCAGCCCTGACCAGGTCACAGCTGTATCTGTAGGTGCTTCACTTACTGCACTTGAAGAAAAGCTAGGACTCAAGCATGTTGCTCAACTTGGAGTCATCTTCTGGTTTTTCACTTGCCAAACAGGAATACATACATGAGCTACAGAGCAAGTTTCATAGGGAAATAACCAGCAAGCATCCAGTTCTAGAGCTGAGACAAATATTCATTTTTAAAACAGTTTTGGTATGTAAATCCTATCCCACTGCCACCATTTCTGCATCAGTGGTCCTTATGCTGGTGCTGACGTTGGCATAGAACAGAAACATAGGAAGTGTCAGAGGGAAGGAAACACATGACAGAATGTCTACAGAGAGGGCAGCCTCCATGTTACTGCAGATGATCAACAAATCCCCAGCCCAGACCTCCCATGGACCTCAACACGAGCATCTAGTTTTTAAAGTCCTCATTTCTGGATATTTGGTAAGGCCCTGGGAAATGACACCCATCAGACGGGGCTGTTTCAGCTTAGGAAATTGCAGGTGTGCAGGGCTCAGGGTGAGCCATGCTGCCCCACCATGACTGGTAGTGATAGACATGGACATAGCTGAGACCAAATACACCTCCCACCTCTCATGCTGGAAGTCTCAAGCAGGACAGAGGGACCAGCCAGCAAGTGACCTGCAGCTCAATCTCTTGACCATAGGTCTTCTGAGTCAGCAGGTCTCCTAATGGGCATTTAGACTGGACGTGCTCTAAGATGAGGGCATGTGTTTTAGCTTGACTGTCTCTCTGCTCTACAGCCTCCCTTCTGCACAACGAAGATAACAATTCCTGCTCAGGCACACACTGATGACAAAATCATCCACCAGGACCTCAAACACCATAGTGCTGAGTTCCAGAGAAGACTGTACAAAAATAGCATATCTCTTGATCTTCAAACTCAGTTAAATGCAGGCTGCAGATGCAGTGAAATCCTCCTTATTGTATTGGGCACAAAAATAGGTTTCTTATAACATGAAGCAACAGGATTAAGATGAAATTCAGGAGTTTTCAGACACTGCCAAGAAAAGCCAGAAAATTCCATTGCCTCTGCGCAGCAGGTTTTGAGGGGTTGGCTCTCTGCATTACCTAAGAATGCTAAGATATGGCATTTTTCTCCCTTGAGAGGTGTCTGTGCCCCATGGAAAGCAGCAGGGCTCACGAACACACTTGACCTCTTGGCCGAGTTTCAGGGTTTCACAGCTTTAGCACCATCCCTGTGGCAGCACAGGGTGGTGCCAGAGGCATGGCACTGTCATCCCTCTTCCATCATCAAACATTCGATTGCCATGATCCCTGCTCCACACGCTGCAGAGCAGCTGGCCACAGCCCACTCGGTGATGGTGAACCACTCTGCCCTTCAGCTTCAGCCTGAAACTGCTCCCAAGGCAGGGGGTTGTCTTTCTTCCTAGCAATAGGAAGGGTTGGAGACCCCATGGGTATCCCCCACTGCCATTTCCAGGCTGCACTCTCCATCAGTTAATCAGATAATCTATGCAGCAGGAGACGACCCATAAACACTGGAGAGGAAGCTGGGACTCAGCCCGGCTCATTCCCATGAAGCTACTTAGAAGGGAACGGCGCTATTTCCTGTAACATGCTTAATGGTTTCCCATCTTTAAAATAACAGAGTTACAGCAAATTCAAGTTATTTATTTCATAGCTTTGGGGTTTTTCCACCCTGTTTTTAATTTTATCTTCATTTAAATGTGCCCCAACATAACACCCAGGGGAAATATCAGGTTGCAATAGAAGGGAGGGAAGGCCCTGCACTGTCTTCTCCCAGCCCTAGTTCATAGCTGCCATCACAAAAATAGTTAAAAAACATCCTACACAGAGATCACCTCCCCCCAGCACGCACAGCTACATGGCACAGAACTTGAAAACACAAACCACTAGACTCCACGTGGGCAGGACTTGACTAACAGTCCATCTGTGGAGCAAAGAAATAAATATAGGACCCCGACAGCTACCTCAGCTAGCTCGATGCTCGAGAGCAGGTGGGATGGTTCTGGTGTTGGGGGGGTGGGGGGGGGTTTCTTGGCATGGTTTTGATGCAGGGAGGGTATTTCTGAGGGCCGGTGGAAATCAGCATCCCTTTCTGCAGAACAGGATCTTGGTCTGTGCCCCTCAGGTGGGCTGAGGTGGGGCAATTTAGGAAGGAATAGCCTGGCTAAAAGGGTCGATACTGGAGTTGCTTCCCAGCCCCCCAGGGAGGAGTGGGAGAGGGAGGTAAACAGAGAGAGAGAGAGAGAGGGCAAGGAAGAGATGGAAAGGGAGAGGAAGTGGGAGAAGGAGAAGGGAGAAAAGAAAGTGGGGAAAGAGGTTAAAGTGAAGGAAGAAAAGAAGGGGAGGAAGGGGAAAAGAGGCAAAAGAAAGAGGGAAAAGGGAAGGGAGAAAAGAAAGGGAAAAATAAAAGAAAATGAAAGGAAATTGAAAAAAAAAAGAAAAATAAAAGAGAAAATAAAAAGAATAAATAATATAATAAAACAACAACAATAAAAGTATAACTCTAACAATAACAACAACTGCAAGCAGGCGTGTGCTGCTGCACTGGCTGCACCAGCCGCCGCCGGGCAGTATGCGTTGTGTCAAAAGCTCTCACCGGGATAGGGAAAACCGCTGTGCCGGGGGCCTGGTGCCGCGCCGTGCCCGGAGCGTCTCCCCTGGCACCTCCCGCTCGGGGCGGAGCGGAGCGGGGCGGGCGGACAAAGCCGGGCTGTCAGCGGGGCGGGCGGGAGAAAGGAAAAGCGGTGGCTTCGGGGAGCAGGAGCAGGTGAGTTGTGGCACCGGGTGGCTTCACAAGGCGGGGACACCCCACCGCTGGGTAGCATGGTGCTCCGAGGGGGGACTGGACGGGGGCTG
>WYDI02002617.1:0-10829 GCA_009867235.2 Psittacus erithacus
AGTCCTTCTCTGCAGGGCTGCTCTGAATCTCTTCTCTGCCCAACCTGTAGCTGTGCCTGGGATTGTTCTGACCCAGGATGCCCAAGGATTAATGCAAAGATGGTGTCATCAAATCTGTCAGTGCAAATCAAGATACAGAACTAAAAATAGTTGAAAGTAACAGCACAAAGCAAACAAAGAAAATTCACACAACTCTAGAGATCTCCAGTCCTGAGCTTCATCTTTCTCTTCTAAAATCCTCACAAATAAAAAAGTGTGCTGTTTTGTCTTTCCTGCAAGTCATTGGCTTGGAGAAAGGCCAGGTTCAAGGCCAGGTTGGACAAGGCCTTCAAGGCCAGGTTGGACAGGGCCTTCAAGGCCAGGTTGGACAGAGCCTTGGGTGGCATGGTTTAGTGGGAGGTGTCCCTGCCCATGGCAGGGGTTGGAACTAGATGATCTTAAGGTCCTTTCCAGCCCTAACTATTCTGTGATTCTGTGGAGTACCCTGCAGCCAAACACTGGCTCACGGATTCCTTAAAAATCCTTGGGAAAAGGAAATACCAGACACCACCTCTGCGCCAAATGAATGTCCAGCATATTTACATGCACAGAGCAACTGCAGTGAGCAAGTGCAGGCTGATGCTGATACCCACAGGTGTGCTGACTTTAGATATCCATGTCCTTGCACACATCCTAAACCTATGCAAGGGCTTGAGCTTTTTCATGAAGCTGAAATGTGTTGTACCTGGCAAATTTGCCACCGCTTTGGGTAGTAGCTTCATCTGAAACATTTTATTAAGCATCTGTGCTTACCAGTCCTTCTAACAAAAGGTGCAGCCATGGGTGGACACCAGCTTATTCAATTTGACCCAAGCCTGTCCAACTCTGAGTCTGCTATAAATCATTTGCAATACAAATAATTTATGGTTTAGTCAGACCTTTGTCATTGCCCATCTACCATAACCTGTGGCCCACCCAGATTTCCGTTCCTAGCTAGGCAACTGTTTCCAATGGCAAAATTACAACATTATAAAGTACTGAATAACACATTTCACTTGTCTCAGTTGATTTATGACACTAATACTTCTGAATCCCTCTTCTCATAAATAGTGGAAATGGAAACTTTTTACTTTATTTTTCTACCAGATTTAACAACACTAATATGTTCAAAGAATATCTGAACTGGCAAATAAACTATTCAGAACAGCATGCATTTTTGGTTCAGAATATAAACCTTTAATTAAAGTAGAAAGAAGACAGTTAACTGTGTAGGTCCTGCCTAATTAGATGCAGATATCACTTACTGATTATGATAAAACAAAGGCTATGTTATGGGAGGTTGGGAAGAGAAGACAGTGGTCATTATCCACTGGGTGACATTTCACGGACGTACAAACCATTAATTTTTCCTGCAACACCAAATGTAAACAGAGCAATATTTTTTCGACATATTAAATGGATATCTGAATGCTTTTTTCCACAGTCTAAAGCAGTGCTTCAGAGCTATACAAAAGCAAAGAGAAGGAGAAAGAGCACACAAGTGACCTGAGAAACCTGAGAATGGTTTGCCTTTGGCTCGATCCTCTCCTTGCAGAAAGGAGTTCAGCAGTATGCCCACAGAAACACTCATGAAACAACATATTGTCAGATGTAGACAAGAGCTGGCTCCATAACTTCAATAAGCGTTCCAAACACAATGAAGATCTAATCCTTATTTGCTGTATAAATATAAAATAAAAGACATTTCCTAACCTGAAGAGGTCATCCTTTCAGAAGACAAGACAGACAAAAGCTTGGGCAAGAATAATGTTTATGTTTCCCTAATACAGTTGGAAACTTCAGCAACAACTGATGGAATCCACTGTAGTCCTGAAACACTATTCACATTACAGTCTACCAGGTCAAAACTTTAAAGTAGCTTACTTGGGTTTGGCATACAATACTTAAATATTGTGGTATACAACACTTAAATCACAACATTACCTACTGAATGGCTATTCATAGACTCAAAAAGATTATGGCAGTGAACTGAAGTTCATGCTGCCATTCTCAACAGTTATGACTGATTGAGCTAATTTAAAGTCAGCCCACATAAGTAAATCTAAGCTGCAATTACACCTCCAGATAGAAGTATATCTATTCTCAGTGACTTACCCACTGTAGGAAATAAAAAGACTGCAATAAAGCTAAGACCTGTACAAGGATATTTGAGTCCATATCCAGTGTCTCACAAGTCTACCCTTACTATCTGGGGTTTTCTTAGGTGTAAAAGTTAATTCCTATATCAGTAAAATTCAGACTGCACTAATATCTCTGACTGTGGTGTATGGGATGCAGGAAGCACAGGAAGTCAACAGCAGGATAACCTCCATTCCTTCCTTCAACACTCAAGACAGAAACAGCTTCATTGCCAAGAAAGCCATATAACACACGTATGAATGCTTGAATAATTTGGGTGCCTTGACCCATGTTAGACCCAGTTCTGGATTTATATGGCATTGAAATGGGAGGAGGGGAAGGACAACACAAATTAATTTAGGTTGTCAGTGATTTTTCTGCGCTTGGGCACTTGTACTTTTTGTAGTTTGGTGCTACTTCTAGATATATTAAGTTAATATACTCCATAAAAAGGCATGCCTTTTAAGAATAAGCTTCCTTTAAAAGAAATTAAATCTCATGGCAGCTTGTTGATTAAGCTTTTAGCTTTGTGGAACACCTGAGCAAACAATAGCAGCAAATTTCTGACACCAATATAAGCAATTTTATCCAGAATAGCTGCTGAACTACATTGGGTGATAAATTCCATCTCTCCGGTGATGGCAACAAAGGCATTTTCCTGCACACCACAACATGTGCTGCCTGGTGGCAATCCTCTTTCAGTGGCCCCATGGCCTCCTTCCTACCTGCGCTGAAGCAGAAAATACATATTGTTTGAAATGTTGTTCTAAGGTAGCTCACCAACAGCCAACCAGAGCTGTCTTGCAGATATATCATCAGCTTTAACTATGTATACTACAGCCCACTATACAACCAACTAATATTGTTGGTTGCAACATTTTTCCCAACAGGGCACTGGGGGTCAGTATCCCCCATCAGTATTTTGACAGCTTGTGGGATGTGAATATGGCTGGACAACACATTATCATTTTGCAGACCTGCGTGAAGGGAAGGAATTCAACATGTTACATAACTGCACAACGCTCCACACTGGTGGCCAAACGATTAAAGTATAGATTAAAATCTGATAAAAGAATGAATATACTTTTTTCAGGTTTCCTCATCTTTGGATTTTGGCAAATTCAAATTCTTTCTTTATTTTCTTTCTTTACTTTTCCTAATGTAAAACATTCATTTTTTTAAACCATACTTGGAAGATTTCTTAAATCATCAGATCTTCTTAAAATATGTAAGATGATATTTTTCAAGATAGCCACAGTTCTTACACCAGTTAATTTCTTTCTAATATACATCCCACTGAGGCAAGCCATTAACAAAGCTTTACTCTTTCAGTCACACTTTTGTCAAAATGCTGCATTAAATCAACAGCAGCCGGATCATCTACTAAACACGTGGTTCAAAGAATTCAACATGGATACCTTCAGTCATATGCACATAAAAAAAAGTTCTCCCAGAGTCAAGAGCCATCTTATTTCTTCTCTTCTTGCTCAGAGAGATCTGTCAGAGAGGACTTTAACCCCCTTTAAAAACTCCCCAAGGAAGGGCATTTCAGCTTCTTTCCAGAGCCACTTCTGATGTGCCATTCAAGTGAGCTGCATATTATCTGCTTAGTTGGCCTGCAAATGGCGCCTCGTGAATATTATGCACATGGACAGCAGGGAAGGCAGCAAGTGGACTGGGAGGCACAGGGGCTGCGTTGTGTCCTCTCTTTGTCTTTCCACAGGCACATGAATCATAGCACTGGCTTGTATTATAGAGGATCCTGCCAACTGTAGCAGGAATCTTCTTTCAGACATTTTTACAGGGAGAGAGGAAGGACCAAGTCTAGGTAGCCTGAGACTAATTCAGATGGCAGACTTAGGTCATTTAAAATCACAACTACATTTGATATTCAAGAACACTCCACAGATTCACTTTATTGACGCAGCATCAATTTCAGCTGGAGGTATAACAAATAGTGACCAAGCCACTGAAGATTTACATGCTTAGTTTTGAAGGCTATTATCCTTTGAGCATATTGCACAGTCTGACTCAAATGAGCGACAGTAAACACAGACAATCAAGACCTCTATACTGATTTTGCAAAGCTGTTAAAAAGCACTAAAATCTGTGGTTTTCTAGAAATAAAAAGTGATTTAATAAGCAGTAACTTCAAGTAAATATGCTGCTGAGTACCTTGAATCACACCGGCATTCAATGAGTAGTCATGCACAGCTTTTCAGCTTCTTGCGAATTCTCATGTGAAAGGGGAGGGTAGATACGCAACTGTCTCTGATGCAGGAGGATAAAAGATAAATACAGTAAACCCAAAGATTTTTCAGGTAGAATTTCCTTCAGTGGTTCCCAAACCATGTACAACTGAAGGAAAAGAGCAATTGGGAACTACCCATGTTTAGATATGTATCTGCAGTGACTTGAAGCTTATGATTCTTCACCTAAGAGATAGTACAGTGTTCTCACTCCTCTGTTCTGGATGACTCATACTGAAGGAAGTTCTACATTCAGACGTTATCCTCTGTGGCCTCTACACTGTTCTGTAGATACGTCAAAATCTGTCCCCTTCTATAATGAGACAATGCTGTGTGTTCATGATCATTCATGAGTGATGTTGGAAAGTTCAACCATACCTCCTGTGATGGAAGAAAGCTGTCCTGTAAGGGATGATGAATGAGGTACACAACACTGTACTGGGATGTTTACTGTTTGACCACACTGAAGCTTATGTGGCAGGTTTCGGAAATCAGTATGGGGATTTAGTTAAAAAGCACTGAGTTGCTGACATGCTCCTTAAGGAAAGTGACGTGCATCTACACAAGCGTATCTACTCTCAGCCCAGCCTGTCTGAAGTGATTAGGCTGCTCAGATGTCATGGGACTCCTGGGAGAAGACAAGGGGAGGAAGCTAATGTCTGTAGGACAGACATAAGTAGTGTGAACTGTTGTGTTAGACTGGGCTCCTTCACCCAAGTTTCTTTCTTCTTAGCACTGAATTTGGTCCTGAGATGGCCTTTTGCTTACTGACTTGACTACTGGGCAAAGACTGGCCAAGAATGATCCACAGGAGTGAGAACTCAGTCAGATTCTCTTAGGAAGTGTGAAAAACAATTTGGAATCAGCCTAAATAGAAGAGGCATATCAGCCTTCCCCACTGGAGGTAGTGGCACAATATCAAATGCAGAAGGGGTGCATGTTTATGAAAATCATGACATTTTTAATGTAGCTAGCCCAGTTGTTATTACACTACCTGTCTTTATCTATTCAAAATTGCGGCATTTACAGTGGCAAGCATTAAAAATACAATACTCAATAGTGACCAATGTTCATGCCCCACAGTATTCAGAGAGGACAGAAGCTCCTTCAGAGGGTCTGATGATTGGCAGCAATAACACTTTCATTTATACTGCTTCTTTGTGTGAATGTATCAGCTGGAGAAAGTCTTTGACTGGTGTTCTTGAGACTAGAGACTCCAGAAGAGAAAAGCATGGTCATAAAAGGAGATTTGTTTTGCTGCACTGCCAATATGACCACTTTTTACTACAATGACTAAAATTGTTTATAGAAAAATAAATGCCATTCTCATTTCTTTGTGTGTGACAGATGCGTGTTCCTCCAGTCTCTGAAAGCAAGGCTTTCCAGTGATTCCTCTTGGGATGGCACAAGGAAAATTCTTCCACTCTTTCCAATCTGCTTTAGCTACAACCTGACCTCAAATTTTGATGAAAGAAGAGTGGTTTTCTGAGGCCTATTCCATGTTTGATTTCTCTGCTGAAATCGCTAGCTCTTCAGGCTGGCTTTTCCAAGGACATCTCTAGATTTTATAGGACTATTGTTCTCTACTATCCTTTAGTTTGCTCTTGCTTGTTTGGTGGTTTTAGACTTTCTTGGGGTCTTAATAAATTTAGCGAAGTTAACCCAAAGTACATCATACCAGCATCAGCACCTGATATAGCAAATGCTGTAATTCAGGTGACCTGAAACAAGGCTGGAAAGTAAAAGGAACGTGGTAGAGGTTATGTTGCCTATGCAGATGAGACATGGATCTTTCAACAGCACTTGCCATGCATTTGGAGGAGGTTATAAGACAAGACCTGCTTTACTGATTTAAGTCACTAGGACCACAAGTGTCACTGTGGAAGGGACGGCACCCAGCCTAACCTGTGAGTTATTCTCATATTTCTCTTGAAAAGAACAAACTAGAAACACTGTTACGGCTATGCCTTACTTAGCTCTAAGGATGTTATTTCTCAACTGGACAGGAGGGTTTGATAATACCTTTTTAAATGTTTTATGTACACTTTCAGTGTACTCACAAGAAGCCCTACTGCCAACCTTTTAAATCTCTGAACAGGAGGGGGAAATCAAAACACTTCAGAGGTAGTGAAAAACCTACTGTAAAAATTCAATTCCACTGACGTTGCTGCTACGTACCTGTGCATCTTCAATAGTGAGATTTAAAAATTACCCTGATGAAAATGATTGGTTTCAATATACCACTTGTCCCAAAACTGACTGAAAACAGAGTAAGTATAATTTAACTGTTCCATTGCCAATCTTCTGAGACAATTCCAGAATAATCTGAATATGCATCACAAAGCTGAGCTGAAAATATTAAATATCCTAATAACTTGATCAGCCCATCCAGTATGGGTCTAGAAGGTCCTTGTATTGTCCCTCAGCCTAATGAAGAAGGAATGAGTCATTTGGGAGAAGTAAAAGGTGATGAGGAGGTGAGATGAAAGAATGAACTTCTGTGAAGTGCTGGGAGATGTGAAGCGTCTCAAAGAAATGGAAAAGGCTGATATATGGGAACCTTTTTGGTTTTGTTACAGGCCATCATATGTAGCAAAATTTGCATCATCCTCAGTGCAAGACAAACTCAAACCACAAGCAGAAGGCTCAACTGGTTGTTACACAAGATATATAACTTGGTTCCTCTATAGCTACCAGAGTTATTTTTTATACTATTAGAAATGACACTAAATTCGTCAAAAGAAAATAAATACACTTTGTTTTTAAGCTACCTGTCTTTTCTTCAAGGTGTTTTTGAATCTCAGTAAGTAAAAAAAAAACAAACCGCAAAAGCACAGCTCATACTCCCTCTTGTATCAGCTATTTTTTAATTTCCATCTGTTACTACAAACGTGTACAAAAGTGCACTGAACACGAACTGCAGTCCAGTTCCTCCCAAAAACAACAGGAGTTTTCAACATTTGGTTAGCTTACAATTTTACATGAGCAGGTTTAAAGAACAGTACTTGATGTAGATTAGATGCCAGCTAAATTTAAAGGTTGTCTGTGGTAAATTATTGCAGTCCTGCCAAAATCAGTGATACCAATTTAGGCTATTGGATAATAGAACCTTTTATATTCTGAACAGTGCAAGTTGATTAAAACTGACCTACAGTCATCTGATTTTAATTTCACTGTTCTAAAATCACTCTAACTTCTCTCTGATACGCGTAACATGAATGAGATGGGTCCCAACAGTATCACACTCTGCTGCTTCTTGGGGTACCGATTCATTGTCAGTGCTGCTGTTGGTTAAGCTATTTGTGGTTTTCTTATCTTAAGGTCAGGTAAATTCCAGGTATACTGGTATAGCCTCACTTCAGAAACAGGACTCCTTGCTTCCATACACATGCCTTATGAGGGCAAGGCTTCTGCTACTACCAGATTATATTACTTTTGTAATAATCTCGCAATTCTGCTTTATCTATCAGTATTTGAAAAACCTAACAGTAATGATACCAGTGTGCACTGACTGAACATGACCATTTCTGTACACTACAATCATCAGCAGTCAGAGAAGCAGCAGAACTATTACTCTGATCTTGAATTATGATATTATGATGTCATAATATTTGTAACATCATATGAGTATAATAAGCAACACAAGACCTATTTACAACTTGCATTTTCTTAGTAAATATTACTTCTCCTTAACCTCAGAAATAGTGCAGTTGAAAACCAAAACCATAGTATAAATAGTTCAAAAGCCTTTAATTCTTCACATACAGTCCCAAGCACAATGCAGAGCAGTAATTTGCCCTGCCTGCTTAATCATATTTAATTTTAATTCCCTCAGGCATTTCTTGAAAAAACATAGCCTGTACCTGGAATCCTAGTTTACTCCTCTGCAATGACTTAGGAAAACTAACGTTTTAGCAACTAAATTTAAGTGTTATACAATCTACATAACCATAGGCTTAGCCAACAGACTGCCATTGAATGAATTAAATTTTACTACAGTTCACTTTTGCTTAGAAAAAAGTGTTACATTTCACAGAAGCCACATGAAGATTCTTGTTTAAAACAAAAAAAAATCATGATAAGTTTTCATGGTAGTAACCACTGGCAAGTTTCCACAGAAGTTACTAGAGTGGTGCCAGTTCCTTCATTACAGAATTTAGCCCAGAATTTCTTATTATCATGGTAACTGCTGGGTAGCATTAAGTAACTCTTTTGCTAACCAAATTTATTCTCATGTTACCTCCGCAGGTTAAGTCTGGTTAAGTGTAAAATTTAATTATTGGAAAAAGTTTAGAATGTCAACTGATGTCATATTTTGGAGGCCAGGTCTGGGACATAAAACTGGAGTTTTGTCTCAAAGTGAACAGAAAAATCTTCAACTTCTTTTGAAAGTTAAGTTACATGGGCTTTAGAACAGATTGAAGAAATGACAATACTTTATTTTGGTTCCCTCTGCCCCCCAACTTCTGAGGGAAACAACTGAGCTTTATGATAACAACTAACTTCTCAGAGTCTGCAGGATAGGGTTTTGTTCTGGTTTCCTTTGCTTATTCCACAGAGAGCACACTTCTTTCCCTACACTTATGCAGTTTGAGCATCTGTCTGTAGATAGAATTGGCTGCACTTTACAGCTCATGCCAGAGGAGCTCCATTTAGAAGGGTGTATCACCCTGATGCCATAACTTTATTTCTGTTTCGTGGAAGAAGGGCAAGAGTAACAATTATGTTCTCTCCTTCTGGGCCTCGATATACAAACCCTCATTCTGAACAATAAACAATCACAGATAGCAGACACCTATGATTTACTAAAGTTAAAATAAATTTGAGGCATGGTAGTGTATGCCTGCTAGAACTCAACACCAGTCTTTGTAAGGCTAGGCACTGTCTTTGGGGAACTGTATGTTGTCTGCTTGGCAAGAATTTGACCCTATTAATAGAGCAAGGGATAAATGCAAATACAATACAACTACTTCTTTATTATTTCTCTGGATTCAGAAGTTCTTCTGCGTTAAATCACAATTCAACACTCAAATAGGCTGGTGGGAGAGAAACCCTGCAGTAAGTAAGCTTCCTTTAAGAATGAAGGAGATCCTACTCTTCTGTTATCAGACATACCCTTTGAGATATGTTTAGTGAAGCCAGAGTGGTTTTCAGCAAGCAAGCAATCAGTACTGAAGAGCTCTTGCAGTTTTGCTTTCTTTCACAGTTTTGCATAAGTCAGAATTATATTTGTACTGCATTTACTACAAATTCTGAGAAGGAAAGGTAGGCTTTGGATTTGTGATGCAGTAACAAATGATGAGAATTTCATTTTTAGTGGCTGCGAGAGTAGCAACTTAAAAGAAAAACCTTCTAAAAGGAAGTAATTCTCTTTTCACACAAGAACTTGCTGTCCCAGAGGCAGACAGCATCCTAGCCAAAGCCCAGGACTGTGTTAAAATAGCTGTACCTGGCCCTTGCTCACAGTTGATTTGCAGCCAGCAAACTTAAGAGTGGTGGTTTAGCACCCTATGTCTGTCTGCAACTCTCTGTATAGATATATTCTGAGGCTTCCTGGAAGCAGCTTCCAGCTTCCTCAATTTTCAAAGCTTCAAAATGCCTATGGGATACTTTTAGCAATGCTATTTAGCTACTCTTTCTAAGCTAAGGAATACAAATGCATAGCACTGGTCCATTCTTATTTCTCTCACTTTCTACACTGTTCTGGGAAACTCTGTCAAATACTTGGTGTTTACAGCACTGAGCTGCCCCCATACACACACTTCACAAGTCTCATTAAGTGAGATACAGGGTCATTTTGCAACTCTTAAAGGAGCCATAAAGAATGGAAGGAGCTCATGGCATTGTGCATGGGTTTTTTGTGGAACAGGGAGGTGAAAAGCAGATCATAATAAAGGACTCCTGGAAACCAAAATATGAAGAAAATAAATGCCAAATTAGTTAAGAGTTAGCATATCATTCAGCAAATTCCAGCACACACCTTAGCCGGCTCTGGTGGTTTTACAAAAAGCTCGTACAACACAGTATTTGGAAGACCACCAGTGAGAGACATTGTCCTTTCTGAGGAGCTGCAGAACCCCCCTGGCTCTGTCCTGTCAGCCACCTTCTGCACACACTTCAGCTGCACCATCTGGAGAGACAAATCTGAAAAGCATTTAAAAAAGGTCAAAACTGCAAACACCCAGGAATCAAATCCTTGATTCCTTTTTGGTGATCTATGTCCAGGACCAAATAGCACTATACTGGGAAGCACTTTTCTTCTCAAATACATTCTTCTTTGATGATGGCAGGGTTCGAGATTTAGTAATTACTCCATTCAAAGAACAAAGGATAACCATTCTGTAATTATATGATTGTCATGGGTTCAGCAGTAGCAGTCATTTTTTCTCCTTCTTAGTGGCTGGTGCAGCACTGTGTTTCTAA
>WYDI02002617.1:10929-63609 GCA_009867235.2 Psittacus erithacus
GGACAGGTTGTGGGGGGAAAACAAGCAGGCTACATGCTTTGTCTAATTTACGACTAAGCTTAAACCACAACAATGATTCTAATGGGAAAGAAGATACTTCTTCCCCTTTACCACCGGTACAAGAAGCATCCCTAATCACGATACAATCACACACCACAAAGGCCTCCTCCTATTCTCCTGCAGTTTCATTCACCAAGATGAATGCAAAGCACCCTTAAAAAGTATTTTTTTTACCAAAGAGTCCTATTGACAACAATAATGTTAATACCTAAGATATCAGGTTAAGTATAACACAGGCTAGGAGATCACTAAATCTATTTCTCAGGTAAAGGCTCTATTTCCAATATAAAATGTTAGGACTGCTGTCTATCCGCCATGCATCTATCTCTAATCTCCCCAGTTCATCTCTCTCAGAACTGTACCCCTCAAAACTCATTTGCCACTGCCAAAGGAGACGAGTCAGCTGAGAAACACCTTTAAAATCCACTTGAAACAGAGAACTTCTAGAATTAGGAGAAAAGACTTTCCCTTCAGACTGTCAGAACAACTGGGAAAACTCCTAAGAGAACTGACCATATTGCTCATGACACTGGATGTCTTTCCAGGGCTGCAACTAATTCCCAGCTTCATTTAACACAAAAAATGGATTTCAGAATTACTCAGACTAGGAAAATACATTGCAAGGTGAAACTTGACTCATGAGCTCATCCCACATTTGGAGAACAGGAAATATGAAATAGTCAAGAAGTCTCTGAAAAATGCAAAGTAAAAGTGGAAAGATCAAAAAGGAAGCCACAAGAGGGCAGATGGACTACATAATGAAATGATTATACGCAGAAGGAAAAAAGAGAAGGTGTCCTATCTCTTAAGAGAAATCTCATCTTGGAAAGCAAGTATTTTATGCAAAAGATGAGAAGTTAGGAGCATGAAGGGAATTCTACTTTTTCCATTTCAGGACTGTTGAATTTTTAGTAGCTGAACAATGTTATATCAATGCTTATGCAGATTTGGAGGTCCTCCAGTTATTCATGGGAATGACTGACATATATACCTTTGCTCCCACACACTTTAGCCTCTCTGGAGGGGCTGGCGAGCAAAGTGACAATTAAATCCTTGGTCTTGTGAAAGAGACTTTTAAATACTCACCAGCAATGGAATCAAGAGCTCAAATGATAGGCCAAGTCTTTATTCACATAGAAAGTGACAGAAACCTACCCATTTGGAAGGAGACCAATTAGGAAAGGGATTATTTGCAGGAATAAGACATACATGGCTAGGACCCTATGCTTACAGAGACTTTCTTCACTTACAGATAACACCATGGTCTTCTTGCAGACCATGTTAAAGCGCTCCCCCACATCCACTAGGTAGCATCTACCTGTATTTACCCCTAGAGAGCTAGGTATGTTTTTTGCTTTCCTTAATGCGCTTGCAGTCTGGATCAGGTCTTTTCAGATTCTGAATTCTCTAGGGTACACTCAGCTTTGGGGCACAAAAGCAGCTGGGATCATGCCAGTTCCCACCAGCACTTTGCTCAGGGAAATGGTCTGGACCCAGAGCTTTCCTGCTAAGGCAATCTGGCAATTCTGAAGCTTCTTTAAGAAACATACAAGCAGTGTTGCCAAACTGGGGGGTACTAGGATGTGAAGAATAAAGAGCAGGCTCAGTTTATAAACTGAAAGATGTAGTTTAGATCCCTGCTCAGCTATTTCCAATGTCCTTGACTAGAAAAGCCTAAAACGACCAGCTGCCACTTCTACGAAATGCAGATTTTTCCTCTTTCATTAAATGTGGTTGTATTCTCCACATTAAAACATTACAGAAAGTACCCAGTCACATTTCCTATCTGCTATGTAGGTTATTGTGAATGTATTTGAGTAATCTGTAAAACATCTGATTATCTGATTTCAAAGGTTATTTTTCTTTTTAATGTTCACTCTGCTGTCTTTTTTATTCTTATACTCATTCCCTTTTTAATCTTAAAGACATACAATAAAAAAGAAACACATGCCTATGCTAAAGCTTTGGCCCAAGTTCTGCTTCAATTCACAAGAGTTTTCTGCTGACTTCGGAGGGAAGAGATCAGATTCCAAAAGAGAAAACAATGTTTAAGAAACATTTAGTTAGATTAAACCCCGCATTTCTTGACATCAATTCACATTGCTACACAGATGATAATGTGAAGGTCGTGTGCTCTGAACTATACAAATACTCTCAGCAGGGCACGTTTTATGGCAGCAACTGTGCTAATATCAAAATCTGCAGGCAAATTATTTGGAAGAGCTTGTATCAGGTGTAAAACCAGGAATTATCCTCATTAGAAATGTGTGGTGTCTGTTACATATCTAGATCTAAAAATGAGATTGCAAACACTGTAGGAGCAGAAGGCTGGGTTCTTCTTCGGTTTATAATAGCCTGAATTAACAGCTTTCATTTTCGTTAGGCTTAATGAAGAGTCAATGTTGACACAGAAAATTTCAGAACGTAGTGCAGCTTAGCTCCTCATAAAAAGATGTTTATGCAATGTATTCCTAATGTCACATACAAAAAACCAGCAACTGATGGAATGCAAGCTTTACATCACGGGTAGGGGACCTGAGACACTTCAGCTTTTAGCTGCTTGTTCCAATCTAGCCTAGCTAAGTATGATCAAACACTTACCAGCCCACAGTTATCTCCTGATCTACATAAAAGAAGCTTGTTGTTAGCTCAGCTAAGGGGTATTTGACAAAAATACTACCACACCTAACATTTTTATTGCAAGTTTCAGGTTAGCACTTCTAACCTTAGAGATAGCCTCCTCAGAGAAGACTTGAGATACATGCATGGCGTAACACAGAAATCCCTGGTCTGCTGATTTCCACATTCATATGATCCATGCCAGAGGATGTGAAATTTTAGGGACTATGAGAGTGGCATATCTGACGGAACTGATGAAAAAGGGAAGGTTAAATAATCATATATATTCTAGGGCAATGGAAGAGCTAAGGAATCTGAGACAGTTAAGCTTGCCTCAATGCTAGCAGAACAAAAGCAAGAGCTCCTTGGGATGCTGTTCCTCATACCTTGCTGATACAATTTTTCCGCAGAGCCCTCAGGAATCCCAGCTGCTCCCACACAGAGTACTTCCCAAGTGGGAAAGATCCACACAGATATCTTTATCTCTCAAGCAGGAGAGAAAAACCATCATAACTTCTGATCCTCCATCCAAAGCTGAGGGAAAAGGAAAGCTGCGGAGAACACTGGCATATGGTCACTTCTTTGCTGATCATACATGACTTAGTTCAGGAAACAAACCAAAATCCATTCCAAGTTATAGGATATCACTTGGGTGGTAAATGTAGCTCACTAATTGAACAGCTACACTGGGTATCTTTTTCTTTCTTTTTTTTTCCTGCAGGGCTCTGACAAACAAGTTTATATGCAACCTTAATACTTTGTTTCAAATTCTGGCTTTCAGTTGTTCATAATTTTGCTGCAGTCAAAACAATGTTAATTAAGTTAAGTTGCCGGTGTAATAAATACTAAAAATGTCAGAAGTAACTCTGACCCTGTATGCATAGCAGAAAACAGGCTATCACATAATATTTTTTCTGTAATTCATTTATTGCATTGGGCAAACAGTAAGCTACTCTTTCTAAGGCACTGGACCAGTTCCAGGAGATCTGTTTCTCCCCCCAGTTCTGCCACAAAGGCGCTATATGAAATATCATCATAAAGGTGCTATGTTCTAGTCAAAAGATCACCTAAACATCTTGAGAAAATCCTGGGATCATCTTTTGCAGCACTTCCATGATTCTTTCATCTAAGTAAATAGCTGAACATTCAAACTTCAGTTTCGCCATCTTGCTTGCTTTGTTTTATGTACAGGAATATGAGATGAACAGTTTTGGAAGCCTTATAGTCCATCAGTAGTCACAGACCATGAGTTAAAAAGCGTGGTGTTCAGGATTGACTTAAGCCTTAATTCTGACAGTCACTTAATGAAGCAAATTTGACTTTGAAAGCTTGACATTTTAATGTTTCTTTGTATGTTGTCCAGCGGTTTTTCCTACAAGGTTTGTAGGTAACTGAGCTTGACCCCAAAACACGGTCTCTTTAGCTGTTTCACCTCTGAAGCAATCAGGACAGCCATTTCCTCCAAATTCTTATATATATAGAATTAGTTTGGCTTCGTGCAGTACAGTAACTATTTGTAATGAAAATAAAATTGCTGCTTTCCTATTATCTCCTATCATTTCCTATATTCCTGTCAATTGATTTTTGCCTTTTTTTTTTTTATCTGATACAACTAGAGATTTTTTTTCCAAGCAGAGGTGAGAAAAGAATGAATCACTGTGATTCCTCATTGCCTCTGACTTCAAGATTCCTCCAAGTCCCTCATTCATGAGGTGAAGAAATCATGCTCTAAAGTATGGATCATATCCCTTGAAATCTTGCTGTAGGGGGTAGATTGTATCCTTTGACCCACTGATCAGAGAAAATCCTTCCATCTCAGGGATTTTTGTTATTACAGAGGAAGCATCCAGGCAAGATCATGTGGATCGTCGTTATGCAATTTGTAGTGCAATCAACCACATATCCAAATATACCTCTTGAGCCCCACACAACATACACACAAAAGCCCTCAGGTAATGGTCATGGGACATGCCACCTTCTCCCTCAGCATCCTCGGATTTAAATACTCATTCCCCTGTGAATTAATGCAAGTATTTTGTCTCTATGAATCCAATCTTATATTTTATATACAAAGCTGTAGCAAATAGCTGTGTGACTATCAGAAGACTAATCTGTCTCAGGCTGGAAGTGTAACAACAATTTATAACAGCCTTTCTTACCCAGAATATTAAAAGTGGTCTTTTTCTATCACATAACTTATGAAAAAACATCTTTAGGAATCAAAAAACCCCTACAAAACACATTATGCTTCTTTAAAAGTTCATGAATTATTACTCACATTGAGTTGTGAATCAAAGTGAAAACTGGAATTAAAGTGCATGATCTCTCATGTCAGACAGCTTATATTCTTGATGTATGAATAAAAGAAAAAGTAAGATGATGCAGTGCTTTCCTGCCACTCTAAAGAAGATTCCAGCACATCTAGAGTCAGAACCAAATTAAATTTAATCCTGTTTGTGTGCACTTAGGTTAGCAATTTTTCTGAAGAAACTTTCTTTTAGATTCCTATTTCATATGTAACCTTTTTAGAAGTTACAGTGAGGCATACACCCAATAAAAAATATACTGTGCAGTGAATACTGAATATACTATCTTGCTGATCTTATAACTTGGTTATTTTTGTAAGTAATTTCCTATCATATATATGCAAACCATCTCTAAGAATAACGTGGGACACCTAATTGTACAAACCATTTACAGAAGACAACGAGGTCTTGGTTATGTATCCATTAGGTGGATTTTGTAAATACATATAAAAAAGCAAAGCTTGAATTAATAAACCTGCGTTTCAAGAAAGCAATGCAGAGAGAATAAAGTTTGCATTTACTGATGGTGTTACGTGTTAAGCACCGCAAGTGAGGTATAATTTACTAATCTGAGACAAGCCATAACAACAAGCTTACTTTATTAATTGGTGCTTTCTCTTCCATCTAGGAGATATGATAGCTGCAGAAGCCAAAACGGAGATTTAATACACAAAGTTTTGAACTGTCTAACATACTCAGCAAACAGGACAAAATTCTGCAGAGATTAAACTGTTCCCATTAAGAAGGTTCAGGCATGCTGTCAAGGCAGCCAGTATAGGAAGTTTAGTGCAACAGCTGCCCTGTAAATAGAGGACAATATTTTCCAGCGATTTGATATCTTCACCAGCACTTGTCAAGATGGACTGAAGCCCACAGAAAAGCAGTCCTCTGTAACAGTGAAATATTTTTTTGCTCTGGACTACATATATTTAGTTATCCAGACAAGTTTGAGTTTGCAATACCCTCTGCTGTCTTTGAGAAATCCATTGAATTAATGGTGTTCTTGTACTATGCACTGTTGACCCTTCAACATTGAGCATGCTTAAGTTATCTGACATGCATAGATGACATCAGTTCCCTTTCCTGACCTATTCTTTTCACCTTTCTTGCAGCAAACATGAACTATCTTTTTTCAGCAGTAAAGCTGCAATCATTTTTAAGTGAAGATTAAGTTTACTGTATGCAGTTCACTTGTAAATCCACAAAACAGCAATGAAATGGTTCACAGAAAAATTTATGGATCAGCAGCTATCTGCAAAACCTCAGGCACAAAAATGGAGCCACATTCATCTTCACAAAAAAATAGAAAAGAAGAAGAAAAAAAGCAAAATAAGAAACTTAAGACCCTAAGAATCTAAAATGTATCTTAGCATCCTAGCATAAAGGCTTAAAGCTCCCACAGGCCTTGAATGCTCTGAAAAAGTTGTATTAACTTATTTACAGTAAATTACAGTTTTTGTTTCAGTCATATTGTCATTCCTAGATGAGGGAGATAAAAGGCACTGGTTAATGAAATCCAGCATAGCTGTTTGGTAAATACTGAAGATCATCAGGCCTTACTCAATACATTTATAGTCCAGTTTCTATATTACAGAATCTCATTCAAAGATAAAATTCCACAAGACATAATCTTAACTCCTTTAGAAAACCTACCAGGATTTTAGTTTTAACTGCAACTGGCAGTGAAAATATAAAAGGCAAGAATCTATGCTTACAAAATGTTCAAACTGATATTCTTAGGCCATATTGCAACCCAAACTCTCATGGTTTCCAGGGGCTACGGCATGAACAACACTTCAGGAATGTGAAGTATACTGAACGTACTATTTCAGACATCTCAAATAAAATTCCATACGCCAGTTTTTCAACTGGAAGGAAAAAAAGATTTTTTTCTGTAGGAAAATGGAACTTGATGAAAGAACCCTTGCCCGTGTAACTTAAAGGATGCCATCACCTGCCTCAGTAACAGACTGACAAAAGTTACTTTAGTAGTTGCAACTCGTAACAGGACTTTTGAAAGTAATACCCAGACTTTTAAAAATAATAACCCCATGCTGCATATTGTAAACTATTCATATTTTTTCCTGGGTCAGCTTTGCTGTACACAGAAGAATCACAACCTTCTTTGCTGTTTTTGAGATTTTAAAAAACTTTTCAGGAGGAGAGGAGATGGATAGGACTGACCAATTATTCAGCCTGGGAATTTGCTTAGAGCAATTAAATTAAAACCACAAAATCACAGAATAATTTAGGTGAGAAGGGATCTCAGCCTAGCCCAATTCCCTCAAAAGGGCAGGTTTCTTACAGCCTTGTCATGCCAAGTTCAGGCTTTCTCCAAGGATGGAGATTCCTGTCACTGTACACCAGTCAGCATGGTCTGTCTCTGCTCTGCAATCTCCCTTCAATTAGATGGGTTATGAGAGTAGCAAGATCCCCTCTTAGCTTTCTCTTTTGCAAGCTGAAGAAAGTGCCTCCTTGTACATCATATGCACCATTAGTTGATCATCTTGGCTGCACTCCACTGGACCCTCTACAGTATGTCAGTGTCCTTACACTGGAGAGCCCAATACTCACAAGTAACAAGTGAAGGTTGTTATATATTCTATACCATATATGTACTACATATGCATACATATGCAACGGGGGGTGGGAGAAAGCAAACATAATTTGCATTCCAAAATAGTATTGTCTTTTGATTAGACTTTCAATTTTAGGCCCTCATTACTTTAATTACTTTAACTGAAAATTTAAATGTAATTACATTTAATTGCCATATAAATAATTTACTGTCTCTGAGAGAAAAAAAAAAAAAAAGAGTCAGTATCTGTGGGTCTTAATCTGCAGGCACATTTAATTCTGGGTAAAAAATCATACATGCTGTAGCTGCTTTTCCCTGTTGAAGGCAGAAAGGTAGAAGCCAAAGTCTGGAAATGCCCAAATTATTTAAAAAATCAGTAAGTGTTTGGGAAATTAGCATTAACTACACCATTATTCAGGAAAGCACGCACAGTGAGTATTCATACAGTCACAACACATAACAAACGAAACCAAAAAACCACCAATGTTCAGTCATGTGGGCTGGCAGTGACAAGCTAGAGCATTCCCCTGCGGAGAGAAGGCCCTTTCTGAAGTTTATTTCCTTTTAAGATAGGATGGCTTCTCATCCCTGCAGGCAGCAGATGAGGTCTGCCCAAAGAGCTTGCTTCCAATTTTGTGGTTAATATACTTCCAAGAATTATTATCCAAACTGCAAGGAAGAACTCTTAAGTGGTATAAATTACCTAGTGCAAAAAGTGGTGAGGACAGTCTTATTCTGGTCCAGGCTGGGCTTAGTTCCGTTTGTGTTACATCAACTGCTTTAACCAAATGGAGACCAAACCATTCCCAAGCCAAATAAAGTGCCTTTGTGGAGGTTTGCAACTGCATAATCTAAGCAGAACAATTTGGGGTGGATATAATACAGCAGCCTAAGTTTTTGGGAAGATTTACATAGTGGAATAAAAATAGAAAAGACTAGGGGGGGTGAATTATGGGGGAAGTGTTTTGCTGCCATTTTTCTTTTTCTTTCTTTTCTTTGCTATTATCATTCAGCTTAGCAAATGAATCAGAACACTAACACTGCCTTTTTGAAAAAGTCAAGTATCTCTGAAAGACTGTCTTGAACAGACACCTTTTTTGCTTTCTTCTTTATCATCCATGCATCACTTCCAGTGATTTAAATGGGGCCAGAATAATATTGCAGGTATTTGCAGAGGTGCTCTGCTTGGGATAGAAATATAAGCATTTTTTCCAGGCAGAATTCTGGTTTCTACATGTGTTCATTATTTTACTTCTCTAATGCCTTTTTCTCATTCTGATAATACTAGTAATCCAGCCTCCATTAATTTTACAAGGAAAGTACTTTTAAAGGATATTGCACCTTGCCTGGGTACTTATGAATGCCTGTTTTTGCTCAGTGATTACACAAAGATTGTTTGTACAAAGAAGTTGCACTGGCTTGAGTTGTGTTTTTTTTTAAAAAAAACCCAAACCAGCACAATGTATTTAGGTCAGTACAAATTCCTAGTTGGAAACTTTTAGATAATCTTAAATCTTTAGCTACATAAACTTCCAGTACTTTACTGCACAAAGCAGTGTCCACAAAAAAATTGTGCTGAAAGAACAAGCTAATTTTAAGAAACCCCGTTGCATTTTTAAGTTTATTCAGGCCTGGCAAATGCCCCCCAACTAATTTTATTTTCAGAGAAGAAAGCATTATCTTTTGAAGGAAGCACCCCTTCTCCCTACTAAAGTTGTACAACTGTAACCAATTGCTTCATGAGCGTGCAACCTGATTACATTTCTTTTGTTTGAGATGAGGTTGAAAGGAACAGCTTCAGCTGTAGGTGAACTCAGTTGCTATCTGCCAAGATTTAGTGATTTTTGTTTCTTACTTAAGGGTTTGGGATCTTGCTGAAGGAATTTTCTAATTACTAAAAGAAAAAAATAGGTTCTCAGAGAGACAATGATAATGGTGTGTTTCATCTGCATTAGGTAACATATAAACCTAACTCAACAAAAACATTTGTGGTACAATACACAGATTTGTTAATAATAACACGTTTTGTAAGTTTTACTCCTACACAGCTTTTTGCTGTGTAGAACCACTGCATCACTTTCTTTCAAGTTTTCCTAGCCTCTGGCATTATTGAGGCCTTTCGATAGGATTATTTCTTGACTCCCCAGTTAGCATTGTCAGAAGGAGCAAGGCACTGTTCTGCAGTCCAGACTTACAAACCATGATCCCTTCTCCCTGTTAGGTTAAACGGCAATTTCACCCTTGGAACACAAAGTTGTCAGAAAACCCAGGCAATCCACTAAACAAATAAGCAGATCTACCAACACCCTATCACAAATAAAGTAAGTATATGTGTCTCTGTGTGTGTGCATATGTGCATATTTTTACACATATATATGTATCTGCATATATGTGCATATATAAAGAATGTGTGTGTATAAACACAGTATAAAACCCCCTGACTTTATGAACAATTCTCAAAATCCCAAACATCAAATCCCTCAAGCAACACTCAGCTTCAAGAAGCAATAAGCAGTGGAGAAAAAGTAGTCCTGAAGTACAATAAGCTTGCTCTACTATAAACCAAGAGAAAAAGACCTAATGGCCCACGGCCCTACAGAAGGCTGGCTTGTCACAACTCTCCTTAAACCATGCACTCTCAATCTACTTTAGATTTAGGGACGCAAGAGAATCCTTGTGCTACTTCTGGTGAGCCCACATGAAAAACAAGGCCTTTGTTTGTGCCTCTGTTAGAAAAGCTTTAAGGGATCTGCAAATGCTAAAAAATTATGGGTTTCGAGCCAAGCACCTCAGCTGGCCTCAGGCAATTTCACAGAGCTGGAGAATATATCTCAGCTAAGCAGAACTCTGGTCATTTATGGTTTTACAGATCACAGCCAACATCTACAAATGAGCCCAGAAGCCAGAAGGCAGAGAACATAAGCAAAACTTACAATATAGCTTGGAAAGAGATGACCCTTAAAAAGTAAACCACCCATTTTTTCTGCAGTGGCTCCAAATTGTTTGAGATCAAGTTTCCTAATGGAGTAGTCTACAGGAAAATAACCAGCATGTATAACATAACAGAATTGTATTGTCCTACCGAGTCACAACACCCTCACAATCTTTGTATTAGCTGTCTGCTCTCCTTTGCACTGGATCCTCTGTCCCATGGGCTCATGATGGGCTCAGCTCAAGAGGGAATGAAATTGATCACCTCCCCAAAAAAACCGCTACAGCCTTGCCATCCTTGAACAGGCAGCTTCTATCCCTGCTGACAAGAGAGGAGAGAATGAACAGCTAAGTGTCTAACAGGGTAGTCAAAGACCTTGTGAAATCAATGAGATAGAAACCATGATTATCTCTTCCAGTTGTTGTACCACCTTGCTTTTATCTTGACTAAGTTACAACTGCTGATCCTTATCCATTCCAATCACTTTCTTCTGCTACTAATAAATCAGCTTTGTCACCAAATGTTGAAATCAGATACAAAAGACTGAATGTATACTCTAATGACCACCTACATGCATTAAATGAGGGGAAACAAGCAGATGTTGTTTGGAACATCTGCTGTTTGTACAGAACTCAGTGAGGAGACAATCTTCAGTCACTGGAAATGCTCAGCAAGGTAAGAATGCCACCATCCAGTGAATACCTCATTCGTACTTAGTAGCATATGAGACAGAACCATTTTGTGATCTAAGGCAGAGAGAGGCTCAACACCATTAGCAACAGATCTTAACCCATCTCCAGGAGAAGATGACAATGTGTTTCTGCTCTATTCACCACTTAGCAAACAAAATGATGTAGATAAGGTAGCACCCAAAAGACAGTATGTTAACTGTCCCCATACACCCTCAAAACTGAAATAGAAAAATACTAGATTAACATCTGGTAATAAGAGTATTGGGTAATAATTAGCAATAGATTATCAGTAGATAGTAAGGAAACTCCGTCCTTGTTCAAGCCAAGTTGAGAGTTTATGGTCCTTAAAAAAGCACTAACTACTGTCCTACTGTCACTATGAGATCCAACACTTCCCCATACACTTCACGAAGTAAGAAGGAGATGAGTCTCAGATATAAGAGGGAATTAGAAGTGCACCTAAAACTTGTTATGCCAGTGAAAAATGCTGGCAACGAGGCTGTGGCCCTCTTTGCACTTCTGTTCCTTCCCTGCAAATGAACAGTCCTGACAGAATTGAGCAGCATCACTCACAAAGTAAGAGGCAGTTTTCTTGCAGTGAAGGATATTCAAACAATTTGGATGAGCAATGCTGGTCTGGACTTACTTAACCTGTCTAGAAAAATCAAATCTGCTGGCTATGATTATGCAGGTGCTGTGGTGAGAGCATAAACCTCCCCGTTTCTTAAGGATGAGAAATCTGGCCTGATGACTCCAGAAATAGATTCAGCTTGGAGTTTTCTGTGAAATAGACCTCTCATCTGAAAATACCCTGCACTAGCACAAGCCTACTCTGTAAAATGAAGAGAGGCACTGGAAACATGCTTAAATCAGTAACAACAGTAGTTTTGAGGGATAAATAGTCCTTAGATTCACTAAGGTCCTTAAAACTCATGACCACGTAAAATGCTCCCACCTGGAACTTAAGCAGTAGTGAGTAAAACAAAGACTGTTTGCTTCCACTTAACCAAACTTCGTACATTTCTTGTACACCAATCAACTGCCCTTCTTTCTGGTTTTGATTTGTCCTGGCTTATTAAGGTGACGCACAGCAATTAGAGAAATACTGTCACCTACACTAGCCTCCCGTGGCCCTCCAGACATCATTCTTTTTTCTCTTAGACACACTGCTGTGAGGTGGGGGAATATGGCATGCAAACCCTTTTCAGGGCTCATCACCATCACTTCACCAAGAAAATCATGCTCTCAAAAGTCAGGTTGAGCCAACACCATTGCTATTCCATAACATCAAACGTGCAGAAGACAGCCACTGCAGAATTGAGGATATTGCCTGAGTACTTTTAACATGTTTATCAACCAACTGACATCCCAGAGGAAGGAGGAAAAAATATTTGGCTCCTGCTTTCCCAGACAGCAAAAATAAAATAAAAAAATCAGAACAAAACCAAAACAAAGTGAATGATAAATTCCCCACTGCCAACCTTGACACTGCAGATCAGACAGAAGAACTGTACTCAGAAAACACTAATGCTGCAAAGCAGCTGTGAACTGCAGGTAAACCTATGTAAGTGTCTGACTTCAGCTGAGGTTAGCTAAAGGACAGGGAAAAGGAATCCATCTGCTTTCTATGATCAGAGCTTAAATCAGCTGTGGAAAACCTGCGGTACGGAGGTAAGGGCATGGCCAGAGTGCCACATCACACAGTCTGATTTTTCTACTGTCTACTCTTTTCTCTGAAATCCTACCCCAAATGAAAGCTACAACATTTATGGATCTATGATAGTTTACTTCAGCTGAAAGAGTCCTTCTAACCCACATAATACCACATAATACATGTTTAAAGGTTTCATTATTCTGTTATCCATATAAAAATTATTGTGACAGTGCTCAAAGGACAAAGCAATTGCCAAGAAAAGGCCAACCAGTAACATCTAAATACTAAACCAAATAGAAGATGGAAAGAAAATACTTACATACTAAGAGGTTTTAATTACATTATATTTTAATATGTACATCAAAGAATCAATTCAGGTGTAAAATTTAAGAGGCAGTATCTGTGTTTACTTTCAAGACAACACAGTGTGAAAAATGCAGTTTCTCCAGCTACAGCTCACCTAGAAATGTGCCACATAATCCAGCTGAAGGCAAAGTGTGAACCTGCAAATGCTTGAGTATATTTCCACTGTCATCACAACAAACACATAGGAAGCCTATGGAAGTTAAACACATAGGAAGCCTCTAATTCTACTATTCGATAGATTCACATATCTGTTTACCCCAAATCTCTACAAAATGAAGTATTTAAAAATAGATGTAGAACAAAAAAAAAAAAAAATCATCACATGCATGCATTGGGAAACCTTTTTCAGAGAAAAGCTAAGTAAGTTTTTCGTTTATTAAAGCTCCCCAAGTCTTTTTTTCTGGTACAGTTTTGGGGGTTTAAATTATATACTGGAAGACGGATTGGTACAGGGAACGAATTAAGCACAAGTAATCTGAACCCGAACTCCAAACAAGAGCAAAAAAAGGTGAATGAGCTCTTGCAAATAATATCTGTTCTGTTTGGTCCATGTACAGGATAAGGATTCTTGTTTCAATACATCCTGTGATGCTTTTGCAGGGCTGGCCATATTCTAGTTACAATATAAACACACAGAAGTGGGAAAAATAACTGAAGATATTTGTTTATCTGTACATATACACAGACACTACTACAAAGTTATATTGCCATTAAGAGTTTTGTATGAAACAAACTGGAAAAGACTAGAGCTTAGAATATGCCTTCTTTGTTTCTTCTGCAAGATTACATATCTCTATGCCCATGGAACATTGCTTTCTCTCTTATTTGCTGCAGTTTGAAAAATGCGTTGGACATTCAGTAATTTGTTTAGGTTGAAATACGGTGAATTTGCAGGATGCAGATATAAAAGCTGGAAATAAGGAATAAGACACATTAACATGTGCTTTATGTACCTTACTACAATACCACAGATCTATCCTTTCTTATTTCACACCTTCCCTCGCTAGGAGTTCCTGGCATCTAATGTAGAAGCACATGAGCTTCTTTTGTTTTATACAAGATAACTGAGATGTTCTGAAGAGTGCATAATGTCCAAGTTTATTTCCAAATACTGCATTATGCATAAGCATTTCTGTTTGTTTGTTTATAAAGCAGACCCATGCCTTTCTGAGACTACGATGAGCAGTTTTTTGTTTATGTAAAGCAGGAGCTTCTGCAGCTGTTTACAGATGAATTTCTGCAAAGTGCTGAATACCTAAAAATCACACTGAAGTCAACGGGTATACAGAAGTCAGAATACATACAAAACCAGTGGGGGTTTCAAGTAATTTTACATTGTTATGCAGATGAGGATAAGGATAAATTTTGTGGAAACATGCCAACTTTTTGGGGGGGTTTCTTTTAACATAAGATTTATGATGTAATCTACATTGAAAGGTATCAAAAGAATGCTTAAAGCCTTCACAACTATGCATTCCTCTGAAGGAAACAATGGAGTTTTGGGGTCATCTTAGCACTTTTTTTCAGCAGGCATTCTTATTTTCTATGATAGAGTTACATTCCCTGCCTACAGCGGCAAACAGCAAATACAGTTTTTGTGGAAGTGTTACATCCTCATTCTTGATCATACGTCCTTTCCCACGTTTCCTTCAGATAACAGTTACTGTATTTTCTCCCAATTCCTTTTTATTTTTTCTTACTACTGTACTATTTACCTGTGAGTTTTCCCATTTTGGATTTTTTGCATGGCACCATTTTAATATTCCATTTCAGTATTCCAGAGATTTTGCTTCTTTTATTCCTGTTCAATATTTATTTCTAATGATGCAATGCATTTGTGGATTTGAACAGGTGATTCCAAGTAACCCATGAGTAGCTATCTGCTCAGTGGAGGGCACAATATCTTTATAGGTCTTCATCTGCTACTGGAGAACTGCATAAATTGTCACTAGTCGACGTTCTTTTGTTCTTTTGTTCAGAACTGTAGCAGCCATATTCAGTCCTCATGATTCATGAGATGATAACAGGCATGTTATTTGTATCACCGATTTAAACTGTCAGAAGAAATACATGTTTATTGGACAAACCACTCTCAGTGGTGATTGCAAGTGATTTGCAATATATTTGCAGCTGAGCTTCTGACAGTTTGTTCTCCACGGAAGATCATTAAAGAGGTTTACGAAGATGGGTGTTTCTTTCATTTATAAATGCTTCTCATTCTGAACTGTGAGACTCCTTTCCAACGATGTCAAGGTCCACAGTCAATGATTCCTGTTACATGATTTCCTCTTCTTAGAGACAGCAAACCATTCCTAGTGCTATAAGTAACATTTATGTCAAAGCCACCTTCTTCTTAACCTGAGAATGTGAGAAAGGCATGTCTTTTAAGAATGGGAAGAATTCCCTTTGCAACTGCCTGCCTGAACACTGGAGATTCTCTGACCCTATGTATGATTTAGCAAGTAGATTTTTGCTGGCACCTATGCCTCAGTGTGCCTCCCTGTCACCGGTATTCTTGGCTCAGTGAAGAATTTTTAAATGGGAAACTCTTAGGTTAAACAGAAGACAGTCTGTTCTGAATTTGCAGACTCTAAAATACACAGCTTCTGTGACTGGGAAATCCAGAAACGAAGGACCTGGATTATCCTAGGTGAATTTAATTTGGGACAGAGAAATAAGTGAACATGAAGGAAAACGTAAGATGGCACCAAACAACTAGGACTTTTGTCCCATGTCTCTGCACTCCAGATCACTGACATAAGTTAGAGCTGCCTTAGCATTGCTTTACATCACTCTCTATCTATAGCATCCTAAATGATCTTCAGGGTCAGAGGATAAGAGAGTTTGACATCATTTGTGATGCCACTACTACTCCAAACAAAAAAAACTAGGAAGTGCTCGTCCTAATTTAGGATTCTTTTTTTGTATGTGTGAAAGTGATACTATCTCAATACATTTTTGAATGAATGTGCCTTTTTAATTGACTTAATGAATTATTACGTCAGTAGACGCCATGAAATCTGGTGACAAGTTAGGTACTCAAGTTAGGAAGTGAAAGTGGAAAAGGCAAAAAGTTCAGAATTATAGGCTTCTGCATTTTTGAGATGCTGCAAAAGCTATTAAATTGAAAGCTTCACTCTATACTTTAACCTCCATTAAAGAATAAGTTTACCTTTTACTGAGATAAACTTACAAAACTCTGTTATTTTTCTAGCCAGTTATTTTAAAAAGTGTGTATTGACTATCTTCACTTGTCTGCGTGAAATAACATAAAAAGTTTTAGTAAAGTACTCCACTATAACCCATAGTAAGAATAGAGGAGGTTACTTAATATCTATGTAATTGTAGATTCTTACAAGAGACCACTGAAATAGCTTGCATTTTATAAATCCAAGGCAGACTAACATTGATACAGTGGTTTGTGCTGTACCATCATGTTGGTTCCCAATTTCTTGAAGTAATCAAAAGTCAAGATTATTCCTTTTTCCCAGGCTACAGGTAACTGGAAATACAGAGGCAGCTTTGATCTCCTATTTATCTGAAACTTTGTCCTTCTCAAAATGTGGAAGTCTCTCAAAAAGTTCAACTAAGCAAGATTTCTATCTATTGTTTTGGGGCATCTGGAACTAGTGGGGAATACTGAGCTTTTCCAGCTTAACATTTTGTTTTTCCATTGCACCCTGAAGCTACACAGTGCACTGCCAAGAGAAAACTAGTTCAGCAGTATAAATTAAAAATAAGATTCTTGTGACACAAACTGCATAAATACGTTTCACTTGTATAAATATTTTGCAGCAATGATATGTCTCTGCTATGAAATCTTCCCAAATCGTGTGACATATCTTACATGGCCAGTATGCAGATGCAAGCTGAAATACAATGATTAAAACCTGTTATTAAAAAATGAATCAGTAAATTTTTTAGGGGAAGGTGTTGCCTACCATTTCTATATAATAATCAATTATTCTCGGTTTATTTTTTCTTTAGAACAAACATAAGTAAGCATTTTCAAGTATGACTTCAAAAGTGTAAAAATCAGAACTGTAGTAAGACTGCAATTTTAAAAAGTTTCAGATTCATATTGTTCTTGCACAAGAGTCATAACAATCATCTCAGTAATGCTCCTCCATTATACATGCAGCTGAAAACAAGCACTTAAACTATGCTTAAATAAGAACAAGTATTAGCTTTTCCTTACTATTTGACAGAAGGGTGGTATCTTCAAAAAAAGCCTCATTACCCTCAAAGCACCAAGGGCAGCAACTACAAAGTTTTTCAAATTCAGATCTTCTAGCCCTTCAGAGAGCATTAGGGCAGAATAATCAACTTTTGTGAATCCAGAACAGTATAAGTGGCCAGTAGCAATCTGCCTTCAGGTAAGGCTCAGCAGTTATAGCAGTTAATTACCAAAATATAACTACTAAGTTATTAGTAAAAATTGGTTATTAGAAAAATCAGTGGTCAAAAAATCATTGAAAAAGGTCTAAGAGCCAGATCATCCAAGGAGATAATGGATCCAAGACTATAAACCACCAGTTTAAGGAGTAAGTGAATTAAAATTGCTCTAAACATGTTTCTTACTTTATCAAAATGGACTTAAAATTAAGCACAAAAATAAGAAGTTAGTGAAGAAAAGACGCAGCCCTAACATGGATTTATAAGCATAGAATCAGATGATCTAGAAATCTACTCAGCTGATCAGCCCTCAGCCTTGTACAGAGGTCTGAATAGTAGCACATCCTTCTCACATGCAATCCGACTCTCATTTGTGCATAAGAGTCTGCCTGAACTGAAATGATTGTTAAACTAAAGGTCTTTGGGGCCTTCAAAACAACTTCTTCAAAAATCAAATAAAACACAGCCTACCAGCCATTTGAGCTTTTTCTCAGTTCCATTTATTTAAAGCATCCTTTAAGATAGCTATTATCACCTCTGAAATGGATTTACTCAGCGATTAGTCCTGGCTAGACAAATCAATTTGAGCCTAATTTCCACTTATTTCTCCCATAGAATGACAGTGGCAACTTCTGAGTACTTTCCCTTGGTTTGCCAGTTTGTCATATGGACACCCTAGTTCTCTAGTCCAGGAAAGCCTGAATATGAAAATGACCATTCACAAGAAAGAGCTTTAAAATATATTGGATTGAGTAAACAACAACTAAGAAATTTGATAAAATTACTTGAAAAAAGAACAAGCACGTTGAGTATGTGATCTTTCTACAAACACCACTTACTACCAGGATGTAATGCATTTTGTCTGTAATACACAGATGGTAACACGACAGTGGTGAAACAGGGATGAAAAGAGTTAAATTTGGGGCATTCTTCACTAGGTTTGTCCATGCCTGTCTACCATGGGCCTGGTCCCTTGCCCTGACACCAAAACCAGGGGCAGGCGGTCCTTGACTGTGCTGGGAAGAAAACCCTCCTGATTCTAAGGAAGCAAAAACTCAAACAAACAAAAGAAAAGAAAACAAAACAGGGACACTGTTCCAAGTGCTTAAATCACGGAGAAAATAATATTAAGTGTTTTAACAATTCTAACTTCCAGTGAAGCCACCAAAGCTGAATATCTACAAAACTGGGCCCTACAGAGTAGGACAAGTAGTTTCATCATAAGATACTGATCTGAATCCTTACCCTGACTTTCTAGCTCTTATTTAATGCTGCCCAAGTTAAGTGCTTTCCAAGATCAGGTCTCAAAAATCCAGAGAATTTAGCAAACAATTAATGAAAAGAGACTTGCAGCTAACTGCACAAGCTCACACATCAGAAAGCAATCATTATACTGTCTATTAATAGCAGGTGGTTAGCCATGAATGTTTATTAGTTGACAGCTACAAAACTACTTTAATTTCTTTGTAGGTGACCAGTGTTCTTTGTTAATAGCTATTAAAAGTTACTGATATCAACCCAATCTCCATTACAGTTTTGTTTCATAACAAACGGGCTAAATCATGTATCTGTTCAGCATGATGGATCAGCCGTATGAAATTCTTATATTTAATCCTCAATCTAATTAATCTCGATTTTCTGCCTTAGAAGTTTTCTTTTTGAATAATGCCGGTGATCAACACTGAGTGCCTACCCACATGCAATGTAAAATTTACAGTTCTGATATTGCTAATGGTGCTGAGGATTCATGCTTACCCAAACCACTACAGGTTTAAAAAGGCCTATGTGTCTGGCTAAATAAATTAGTCTCAACCTGCAACTTCTTAGGGAAGATACTCATCTAACAGTTTTGCTCCTCTGCCCCACTCGCTATTTATTGCTTTATGTCTTGATCACACAGGCACTTGCACAAACCTGATTTTGCGGCTTTCTTCACAACAGCAGCTTGCATGGCATGAGTTTCCAGGATCATGGTCTTAAGCAGGAACAGCTCCTCCACTGAGTCAACTCATAGTGAGCAAGTTCCTTTGATAACATCAGAAAGACACTGGAGAAATTAGAGTAGCAACCTGTGAATTACCTATGCTTGAAACAGGTGGATCAAATGACATATGTCTGACAGCAAAACCCCCTGTATCATTCAAAAGAATTACACATTTCCATGAGCTACCTAACAGCACCAGCTCCCCAGCCCTCTAGGCTGCATGCTGACTGCAGTCAATGCTGAACACGAACTGTGAACACATAATGTGTCCACGTTACCATTTGGTTTTTTAAGTGTAAAATCTACAATATTGTTACAGTTCTGCGGTTCAGCATTTCATAGTTATGCAAACTCTATTTCCAAACTCTAGCTCTGTGTGTTAAGAGAAGGCTTCACATGGTATTTTTCTGGAAAGCAGGGTTTGTACTTTCTGTGCTTTCTTTGATATAAACTAAATGGTGTGGATTCATCATACATCAAGAAAAACACAGCTGGATGAAGGTGAAGCATCATCATGAAGGTGAAACATGGTTCAGTGGTGGTCTTGGCAGCCCTGTGGTATTGGTTGGGCTTGATGATCTTAAAGGTTTTTTCCAACATAGCTGACTTGATGATAAGCAAAATATTAAAGTGAATGTGTATGAAAATGACTAAACCGACCTTCCCGATAAAGCTTGTTTTCTCATCCCAAACGATAGGTTATCTGATACACAGGACATCAGAAACTTAGCTTCAATATTCTTCATGCTTTAAGCAAATGGGCACTCATCTTTCTATCCACTAACCACTCTATTTCATCTTTAGGCTTTGCTATTCTTTGACTCCCACAGCAATGCCAGGAACATCCCCACCTGCAATACAGTTAACAAAACAGGCAAGGGCTCTACTCAGTCTCACACACATGCTTAATTTTAGAGATAAGAACAGCCTGGGATTGTTATCTATCAGTGGAATAACTTATGTCTGAGCCTTATGTAGATTTTGAGGCTTTTTTTAGCCACACTTTTGCTCAAAATCATTACTAATACTGTAGAACCATATAAATACAGAAATAAAAGAAGAATGATTATAAAACACAAGCGGGGGGAGGGGGAGAAAAGCCCTCCTGACAAGCAACCACTCACTTTTTTTTTCTTTTTAATTTTAAATAAAGCTGTCTGCGAATTTGAGCCTAGGGAGACCTTCATTAAAACCAATTAATCAGTCAGCCTCTCTGCTGAATAGCTTTCTGGAGACAAAATCTCGAAATAGGAGTTGGGAGCGAGGTGTGTGAGCCTCCTGTTAACTGTCCCTGCAGGGCCACAACCTCACACCCTGCCCCACCTCAGCAGGGTCAACAGCGGTTGAGAAGGACCCATTGCAACGGCGATAATCAGCTGCTTGGGAGGGCCGGAGCCCACCTGGGGCCGGGAGCCCTTGAGGCCTGGTGCGGGTGCTCCGGGCCTCCGGCGTGCCGCTAGGCAGGTGAAGGCTGGGTCTGGCGGCCTCGGCTCCCCTCAGGAAAAGAGCGACCGCCCCTCGGTTTAGTGACCTCGGCGAGGAGCTGGTTGCTTCCCTCCGGGTACAGGGGAAATGACAGCCGCATTAGCAACCAACTCTCGGTGCCCGGGAGAGCTCCCGGGCCGGGCACCACCTTCCCGACCCCAGCACCTATCCTAAGATCAGCTGCCCCCGCCCTCTACGGGAGTCCCCGACCCCACCACAGCCTACGAGAGGCTGAGGGGCAAAGTTATCGGCGGTGCGCGCCGTACCCTCCTCCCATCCCCTCAGCCACCCCGCTCGGTGCGGGACGGCAGCTTCCGCCACCCCCGCGGCGAGGCGGCGCGGGTGTCCCCCGGCGGCGGCGGCGGGAGCAGAGGGCGGCCCGGGTGCCCTGCTCCTCCCGCTGCCGGCGGCCGCCGCCGGGGCAGCACAGCTGTTACAGAGCGGCGCTGGTCCCTCCTCCCAGCTGCGGCTGCCTCATCTCCCCCCACCCAGCCCGTCCCTCCCCTCTGCCGCTCCCGACGCTGCTGCTGCCGCCGCCACCTCCTCCTCCCCACCCCCACCCTCTTTCTCGCTCCCCATCTCTCTCGCTCCGTCCCGTTCCCCCCTTGCCCCCGCCTTTCCCCGCCCTGCCGCCGCCGGCCCTGGCAGAGCAGGCACCGCAGGGGGATCTCGATGTAACACCATGACAGGCATCGCCGCCGCCTCCTTCTTCTCCAACGCCTGCAGGTTCGGGGGCTGTGGGCTCCACTTCCCAACCCTGGCAGAGCTCATCGAGCACATTGAGGACAACCACATCGGTAAGTGCCCGGCGGGGCTGGGGCAGAGGCCGCGGCAGGGCAGGACGGCGGGGGACCTGGGGGCCGCATGTTGCGGCGGCGGCGTGGGGTGGGGGTGCACAAGGTGCAGCGGGAGCCGGGGCGCGGCGGCGGCCGCCGGGGGAGGGAGGTCGGCGGGCGAGGAGTGGCAGGAGCGGTCCTGCGGGCGACGTGGAGGGCTCCTCGGGGAGGCAGCGTGCGGCGCGGCGGCATGGGTGGGTGCGGGGGAGGCGTGCAGCCCGCCGGCCCTGGCGAGGGGGAGTTAGTTTGCATTGGCAGGAGGGAGTGCAGGAGCCCGGAGGAGGCGGTGGAGAAGGGAGGAGGACGGGCACAGCACGCCGCCTGCTGCTTCCGCCCCGGCTCTGGCTGTCAGGGCTCCGGGGAGGGAGGGAGCCGCCGCCGCGGCAGCCATTCCGCTTCCTCCTCCTCCCGCCGCCGCCACTGCGTCCTGTCAGCGCTGTTGCTAGGTGTGGTGGGGAGGACGGGTCGCGCTCCGGCCGCACCGGCCGCCGCAGCGCGGGAGGCGCTTCTCGGCGGAGAGACGGCGTGAGGGAGGCCGGGGCCGGCGGCGCGGTGGGCGTGGAGAGAGGGTTCGGCGGCGGGCGGGAGGCCAGGCGGAGAGGGTGGCCCGTGCCGCCGGTGCAGTGCCTGGGGCCAGCCGGGCGGGAGGCGAAAGCGGCCGCGCTGGGACCCGCTGCCGTTATCCGCGCAGTCCAGCCCAGGCCGCGGAGGGCAGTACGGGCAGCGCTGCCTCGGATCATCACCTGTAGGCTCGGCCCCGCGCCCCCGCTCCCTTCGGCCGCCCGTCCCGCCAGGGGCGCGGGGGCGGGACTGCTGCCGGGCCTGCGGGGCGATGACTCGTCAGTGCCTTCCCGGCGAGGGCGCCTCATGGGCGGCGGGCGGGAGCGTGCGCAGGGGCCGCCGGGGCCGCCCCTCGGCAGCGCGGGCGGCGCCCAGGGGAGGAGGGGGCGGTGCGCGGCTCCCGGCCGGCCGCGGGCGCCAACTTTCCCTCTGCCCCCTCCGGCGGGACCGGCCTGCCCGCGCGCGGCCGGGCCTGGGGCGCTGAGCCGGGCAGGGTCTGTCAGCCGGAACCGCGCCGCACAGCCCGGCTGCTAGCCAAGGCATCGTGTCTCCAGCCGGGCATGGCACCGCTGCGGGGCCGCGGCCGTCCCGCGTATTCGCTCTTCGGCATCGGCAGGTGTACTGCCCTGGCTTCCAGGCCGCTTACCTTCTCAAACTTCTCGACTGTCTCTCGTTGCTAATAAGATACAGTGCTTAAACTGTCAAAAATTGAGCTAATTCTTTGAAGCAGTCCGAATTTTAAAATCGGGCGGAAAATACAGAAGTTCTAAGGACCCAGAGACTGGAGACTCCTGTGTTTTGCTGGAAGTACGAGGAAACAACACGCTGCTACAAAACAATGAAGCTAGCGTGCATTTCAGTTTATTAAGTTTTAATAGGCAGGCCTGAATACCTGAAAAAAATCCCTAAAGCTTAAATTGCAAGTGTAGCGTTACATTAATGTCGTGTTACAGGTCAGCGAGATGAAAGGTGTGGTTCTTATAATTATCACGGTGCCTGGTATGAAGTAACAAAACCACGTACCGCAAGACTCTGTAATTTATGACTCAGCGTGGTGCAAGCGTACTGTTGTGGTATTGCTGGGGTTTTTCTGAATCTTGGGCTCCTAGCTTTTCCGATACCGGTTGTCCACCCCATTCCACCAGAAAAGCTATGGGGAAACAGTTTCCCAGAAGTTTACAAGTCATCTTGTGTGTCCCTCAAGTGGATTATCAGCCTTTAAGTGCCACAGCCCACAGAGTGTCAGAAAAGATACAAGCAAGCCCACATGGTCTGTGCGTTGCTGTTTGATCCCTGATCAGCGGCCCCTAGACTTCTCTGTGGAGAAGAAAACTTCATGCTGAAATACTGTAATGTCTTAAAAATGGCATATTCTGTGGCCAGTATTCATTGCTTTTTTTCCCAGTCTTAAAGTATTGCAGCTTAAACACATGCATACCTTTAATTGAGAATGTCATTTGCTAAGACTTGCACGGCACACAACTGGAACTTGGCATATACGGTGTCACACATGCAGCTGATTGAGCCCAAACTGGTGGAGAGTGACATAAGGTTGCTTATGTTTCATCTTTAATATTTCACCTCAGTGTGATAGCAAGTTAAACTTGACCTGCTTGCAAATACATGAAGTGGCAATGTTATGTTATTTGCTTGTATCAAACACTGGAAAAATTAGGGAGTTGCAGTGGTGACACCTGAGTATGAATCCCAGTTCTCACATGGATGTTCAGCTGCGTGATTTTGTGTGTGTGTTTGTGTGAGGGGCTTCCTGAAGAATGAGAATCTATGAAAACTGACCAGGTAAGCACTTGGTGGCCAGAAGGTGATTAACCTTTCAAAGACAGATAGGAAATAATGGAGTAAATGTCTGAATAGGGGCTTACCTTAGAATTACTTTCTCAGTAAGTGCAATACAAACAGCATCCAGTTTCTGCTGTCACACAGGTCTAGGGATGTGACCTGAAGTTTGTTGCTTTAAAAATTGACTGTAATTTTTGGCTAAGCGTAACATGCCATATAAAAATATATTGCTTTGGCCATTCTTTGTGTGCCGCAGGAAAACAACTTGATTGAGTAATATTCCATTATTAGTTTAAACAGTTTAAACCAAAGTGTGGATGATGGGCAAGGTGGTGTTACAGCACAGATCACAAACTTGATGCTGCAAACAGCTTTGTGAGGGAAGGTGTGTATGGCATGGGCTCTTGATGCTCTGGGTGCTGCAGTAGTGCTGCCCTGCCATGTTTGGATGGGTTAATACTGGCTCACTCAGTGGAGTGCTGGCAAGAATTTGGTCATTCTTCAGAGCTATACTGTGTCTCTGAAAAATGTAGGAACAAATACTTATGAATGGATTTTTTTTTTTTGGTTAGCCTTGCACATAAGGCTTAACTTAGTATAAGGAAACACTCTTGGAGCATTCTGGGGACGCAGTGTGTTTGGTTTCTGAGGGATTCTGTGGGCGCTTTCCTAATAACGTTCATGAATAATCATATAGTAATGAAATAATTCAGGGTACAGTGTTGGGTTTTTTCCTCTAGCATGTTAGTGGCTGCCTGATAAATTGCCAGTTATTTAAGTATCAGTGCAGATAACTTGGGAGAGTTATGGCCATCGGATGAAGTATTCAACTCTGAGGTGGTGCTGTGTGCCCATCAGCATTTCAGCTGCTTTCTGGATTTAGCATTTCTGTATTAAGACTTGTGAAGAATTAGGCTAGTTCAGCAATACTGCTCTGAGGTCTTTCTTAAGGCCCTACCCGTGTCATCTGCAGTGAGATGCCATTCTGCAGGAGGAACTCATTCTAAGAAGTCTGTGGCAATACTGTCAAACCATATTCACGTTTTGTGTGGCTTGCAGCTGAAAATAGACATTGATTTTAAACTGCTGATTAGTAAATGTTTCTCTGAGGTTTTTCTAGCAGCGTGTTGTCCAAGCAATGTGAAGTGCTGTTTCCCTCTGCAATTGTGCTGAGAAGTGGGGCTTTTAGCGTGCCCTGCTAGGCTGTCTCCCTGCCTCTTGGGGTTTTGGCTGCTCCAGTCCCTTGCAGGTAGTTTAGTTGACTGATGTCTCTAGTCTGGGAGCAAAAGGCCTAATTTACTGCTCTTTGCTGGATTCACACTGTAGAATGGAATGGACTTAATCCAGTTAGTTCCTCAGAGTACTGCCAAGAGAAGAGGGAAAAATAAGGACACACACGACACCAAACCTGAACTGCTGTGTATTCAGCTGTGGCAACATGGCAGATTTGATTGCATATCTGCAGTCCTGGTCATGTCATCAGGTGTGGTGTTAGAAATGGCACCTCTGGTTCTACAGTGCTTCTGAAATTGCATTAACTCTTAACTTGGTGTAAGTGATCTTCTGGGGCATTTTCAGCTGTTCATTGGAAGTCCAGATGATCACACACTTTGGTTTCTGGGGGCTTAGGGGAACTTCCTCCACAATTATTTGATTCTTCTTCAGTCTACCCATAGTTGAACTGCATCCTTTAGAGTGGGGGTCAAGTGGCTCCTTAAAACTAGTTGCTGATACTAAGTTTACTCTGCTGAAGTGCCAGTATTTAAACTCAGGAGATAAGATTTTGACAACACTTGGTGCATGATGAGTACTGACATGATGCATGCACCTGTGTAGCTGTACGGCTGATTTGAGCCTCTTGTGAGACTCATCAAACACTGGGGAAATGAGTGTCTGAAAAATAACAGTGGTGAACTCAAAGTGACGGAAGAGTGGATAGGAGGAGATACAGAAGATAAACCTGAAGACACTCTTACCTTAGTGGAAGTAGAGTTTGTTAATTTTATTGCACTGAAACTGCTAGAAGAATTTGGAGGGGGAAAAAAATGCCATCTGCTTGCATAGTAATTACACAAACTAAGATGGTCTACTGTTGAATGCCTACACCTAGCTTTGTAAGAAGTCCTGGTGCTGGATAGCTTCTCGCAAGGTATTTGTGTAGTGTTGCTGTCAGAACTGGGAGTTATGTGTTTCCCATCAAAGTTGACCAATTCCCAAATATTAGGATGGGTCCCACAAACACAGAAGGTATTGGAGCCTGCAGTATGTTGTGTGAAATGAGCATCAACAGTTGCAAGCCTTCTATGTTGCTAAAGATGAGGATGAGGGACTACACACCAGCGTTTATGGAAGGCCTAGCAAACTAAAGTCTGTATGAAAGAGTTTGTTCACTTAAAGCCGAGTTCTTCAGAAGAGTGTGAACATCATTTAAGTGGTTACTGTCATTTAGCTTTTGCTGAATGTAATTTAACATTTGGAGCTGAGACTGGTGGTTTTGAAGAGGTGATAGATCTTAACTCGAGGCTTTTTACACTGAGAGCGAGTGATGTGGCAAATAGGTATATAGGATACTGTTTGGAACAGGTGCAAACAGACTGTGCTTAGTTGCCAGTAATGTGCATAAACATGTGGTCTTGCAAAATAAATGAACAATGACGTGTATTTACCTCAGCAGGAGTACTAATTATCATCCATGGAAAGCAACTTTCTACATTTATGGCTACATTTATCTGAAGATCATCCTCTGCTCAGTACTTCTACAGCTGTGATTTTTGTTGTTTATTGGAAATGCATTTTATAGTGATGTGGAAGGATGTTATGTTCAAGGATATTGGTTATTCACTATGCAGGCTGGTGTGGTGAGGAAGGCTCTTCTGTTTCATGAGGGCTTTTCTATAACATAGTCTCTTTTGACTAGCAGCGCTAATTGATCTTTGTTTCCCAACTTGAGCAGAGCAGGTTTTTGGATTATTTTCCATTCAAAGTCTAGTTTCCTTTCCTCTTTGGGTTTGAATTTAAATTGTAATAAAATGTAAGTGCATATTAGGAAAAAACAGTTCAGGTTATATTAACCATATGAAGGTAAATGGAGTTGACATTAAATTTTACCTAAACCACGATTTTGGTACTTCTGTGATGAGAAATTTGTTCTTCTTCTGAGGTTACCAAGCACATCAAGGCTAAGGCATAAAGCGTTGTAAGGATGTGAAGCTTAAGTGGTATATTTTCTAGGAAGAAAGAGTTGAAAACAAACATCTGTGAACATGCTGCAAACTGTTTTTTCCCTTTTAAAACTGAAGGCCTCACATAAAGCCAGTAGGGATCTTTCCTTTTTCCTTTGCCAGCTTGAGTGGCTTTGGGTGAGGCCCGTTGCAGGGCTGTGTCCCTACATTAGCAGGGATTGCTCCTCCATGCACCAAACAGATCTACACAAATACGAGTCAGAAAATGAAAACTGAAGAAACATCAGGTAACTTGTAGCAATAGCATTATACTTCTCTTGCGTAGGGCATGTTTACCTTTTGAGAAAGAGGGGAATTTACAGTGATTATCACATCTACTTCCCAGGGTGTGAGAAGATGTTTTCATAGCTAACTTACAGTTCTTATGGGATCAGGTGGCTGCCAGTCAAATCATCTTTTTTGAACTTCATCATTTATTTGGGAAATGTGAGAAGACCAGGAATTGTATAATAATGAAATAATTAGAGGAAGAGGTGATGCTAGAAGATGAAGAAATGTGTTTGTTCACTCTGGAGACAATCTTATCTACCATTCTTTCCTCTTAGATAATATAATGCAAATACAAACAATTAGAAATATTTTATGCCAAGCTGCAGAATACTTTAATGCAAAACAAATAAGCACTGGAGGCCTGCTGCTTCCAGTGTACTCTCTGTTGCCCCTGAATGAGCTTTTTTTTTCTGTCTTTATTTAGAATTCATGACTAAGCTTTGTTTCACTGGGAATTCATTTTATATTTGCCTTTAGTAAGCACCAGTAATTAAAAATTCAGATGATAAGCATTTAAGTAAATAGCAGCTATATATACTTTGAGAAGGGAAGAGGCAAAGATTTTTATGTTAATTTGAAATGGCAGCAATTAAAGAATCAATTTGATAAATCAGCTGTTGTTTAACAAAAGAGAACCCTTGGTTTTAAGGGGCTGTCTCAATGAATAATTTCACAATCAAAATTAAACCACCAATTCCTGTTACTCACAGCCTAATTCTATCTTGAGACTTTTGGAAATGCTTTGGGGGAAGTACACTTTTCTTTAGCTAGAAGTGGCTGCAGCAATATTCTGATCCGTAGGATAGAACAAATATTGCAGTTTATTGTTTAATGATTTTGCTTTGCTGTTTAAATTTGTGTTTATCACCGTGAATTTTTAGGAGGCTTCTTAACTTTGTGCCACAATAAACAAGGGGAATGGATTTCTTCACTAGAGATGCTGGTGACACTGCGATGCTGTTTGTGTTTCTGATGAGTGCCCAGGGTGGAGTGCATTACTATTGCGCAGTTTAAGGCACTGTAATTCATTAAAGAATGAATTGACAGGTGTTAGTTATATAGGAGCAAGTCCAGAGGAGGGCCAGGAGGATGACAAGGGGGCTGGAGCACCTCCCATATCAAAACAGGCTGAGAAATCTGGGGCTGTTTAGTCTGGAGAAGAGAAGGCTGTGTGGAGACCTCATTAGCAGCCTTCCAGTATCTGAAGCCTACAGGGATGCCAGAGAGGGACTCTTCATCAGGGACTGTAGTGACAGGACAAGGGGTAATGGGTTCAAACTTAAACAGGGAAGATTTAGATTAGGTAGAAGGAAGGAGTTCTTTACTGTGAGGGTGGTGGGGCTCTGGAACAGGCTGCCCAAAGAGGCTGTGAATGCTCCATCCCTGGCAGTGTTCAAGGCCAGGTTGGACAGGGACTGTGTTGCAAAGGATTGAGTAGACAAAGAAGAATTCATCAGTTTAAGGGAAAAAATAGGGATTTTGAATCCAAGCTGGTCAGTTCTTTATGGCCAAAAAAAATTTAATTGTGGATGAATTATGAAACATGTCTTCTGATTTTTGAGAAAGGTTTCACTGCATGCTGATAGAGGCCATCTCAGTTTTAAAAGTCTTTTGTGAAAAGCTGAACACTTCCATTTTGAAACGTTGGCATTGCTGAAATTGCTTCAACAAAGTATTTATATATTAATAATTTAGAAAATATTTGGACATTTGAGACTTTTTTGCCCTCCCGCACTGAACTACTTTGTCAGACTTGAGTGAGCTGCAGATGTTACTGTTATTTTTGAAAATTTCTTCTTTTCCCCCACATATTTTGACAGACAGTAAATATTCATTGAATAAAACCAGAACTGCTGAATATATGTGGAAAGGAGAAATGGATGTAAGGTATCGCTTATTTCTTCAGCAGTGTGCAATGTAGTCACTATCTTACTTTCTGGGTGTTACCCCAATGGAAGCAAGTGGAGCTGTAAGCCAGAAACTGGGTGGTAGTACAGTTAAGATGCAAGAGGTCTGATTTCAGTGCTAAATGAAATTGGTACAGGTACATGAATGTGAACTCAGTCCCATATGTGGTAGATGACAGTGACATTCAATGAAGAAAAGAGCACTATGTCATTATTTCAGTCATTTATTTTGGTGCAGTCCTGCTGTGTATCCTCACCAGAGTGTGTGAGTCTGTATGTTAGTGTTAGGGGAGTGACCTCAAAATTAAAGACTTCATGTACGTTCAGATGCTTGCTTGCTGGGAGGTGAAAGCTATGTACCAAATTACTGAGGTCTAACCTTGTTTCCTTTGTATTCAGATCAAAGGGCTGACATTGATCCAAGTAAATTTGGTGACAAACCCTGGAAGTTTACATGTTTTTTCTAGCTATCTGTTGGAGAAGCATTGCAACTTCTCTAGCTTGCTAACTAGGATAGAGCGTCTGCTACCTTGCAGGCATCATTGGTGGTTGTACTGGGTTAATGGTGTGATATCAGAGTTGTTAAGGTCCAAGTTTACATGTGAAAAAAATAACAGTGGACCACTCCTGAGCCTTTCTCCCTTTCTGTGCTATCACTGCTGTGGATTTTTTGCTCCTCTTCTACAAATCCACCCTTCTCACATCAGCACACTCATTCAGCGAGTCAGGAAGCTCTTGTCTACTCAGGCTAGAAGTTATTCATCCAAATGCAGAGTACCATGGATGTGGCAGGATGGGCCAGGTAGTTGACAGCTTCACTAACAGTAACAGTCACTAAAAAGTGGTTAGAACTACTGTAGTACTTGCAGGGAAAAGGAAAGCTAAAAGGTGTAGTTCCACAGCCTTCCAAAGAGGAAATAGGATGATCTGGGGTCTTCTGTAGTTATGAGTGCTCTGTGCTCCTGGGAAGATGTGGGTCAAGGTAGTGGTGTGATTGTGGAGGGTGGCAAGATAATGTTCCTTGAGTTATTTTGTACTCACTTGCATTTCACAAGACTGCGCAAGGGAGTCTTCCTTTCCCCAATCTCAGTGTAAGCGCTTGATATACTTCAGAGAGACTTTCTAGTGGTGCTGGAGGACTCTTTCCACGCAGTCCTAGCATTGGTAATAACTGCATTTTCCTTACACTTTGAAAATCTCTTAAATTGACTAAATACTCCTGAACTATGGGAGCTCTTGCAGATGGGAAGTGCTGATACTGTAGCTATTTCAGTCTTTGTACTTTATCTAAAGCAGTTTTGCTTAACAGTGGTTAGAGATACTGGTCTCTGCCTTAGTGCAGTCATCCGGACAATTAAGCTACCTGTACCTAACATCTTGTTTTCGTTTCAGCTATACAGAATAACCCTTCTTGCTAGTAAGTTTTATTTGTGAGGTTGTGAAGAGCCTGTCTTCAGAACAAATAATGCCCAGTTACGTCAGGACACTTACTCAGGGCTCTCAATAGACCCAATTTAGCAGGGAGATAAACTCTGCACTGGACACCATGATCTGGAATGTAGTTATATGCTAAGGAGTTTTAGTGGCTTGCTCAACCTGCTACCAGACCCAGGGTAAATACCAAGAGGCTGTTCAGATATGCAACAATAATTGGATGCCCAGGATGGGGAAAAGGTATTTGTTGCTGTTACATGCTGTGGATATTTTTGGGTGCATTCTTGTGTTTCAGTATTAAGTGGTTAGATTATAAATAAATAAATAAAAAGCCTTTAAGCAGCCTTTACCTGGTGAATTTTAGTACTGTAGCAGTTTTCGTATCTCTGAGTTAGAAATCACTGTGAACGGGGAGAAAGTCTGTACCTGCTTTTGCTGTACCTGAAATGTACATATAACCTCAAATGCATTTCAGATATTAAACCAAATGTAATACAAATGAATGTTCTGGAGATACGCTGGGTTAACTGAGAGCTTCATTATTTTTTCTCAATGATGACATGACTTTCCTTTCTTTCCTCTTTTAAACAATAAGTGCAGTTCCTGTAGCAGCATCACCCTAATTCTACATTATTCCACTGACCTCTGAAATGTCAGGAGTGTACAACCAGTGACCCCTTCTGCTCTTGCCACCAGCACAGTGTACCAGCTACGGGATTGCTTACTGCCACCAAGTGTTCTGGAAATGAAGGAATGCCTTTTCCTTAACCTTGTCCTTATGGAAGCCATTGCATTTGCATTTGAAACCAAATCCCCTCACTCTGCCTCCCAAACCTTAACTCTTGATACTTGGAAAGGGGTTGAGTTTTGCCTACAGTACTATAAGTGGCTGCTAAAGATACTTGGTATCTTCTGAATTCAAGAGAGAACCCAAATACATAACTTTGCAATTGCTTGTTCTGTGGTAGCAGGTGTGTGTAAATACTGAAGGTGTGTTAGTTACTTGTTTATAATCTAGTGATGGTGTGTGGCTAAGAACCATGGCATGGAATTGAGTGTAGTTTTTTAGAAGGTGTTCTTAACTAATGTGGTATAATGATGTAAAATTTACTATGCAGTTATTGTATTCCATTAGAGTTGTTATATTGGTAATTAGGAGCAGTAATTCATGCTGATCTTTCTGCATGTGTAATTTTAAAATACTAATTGTATCTGAAGACCAAGTAAATGTTTCTTGCAGAAGCCTGCAGAGATGCAGGTGGTTAGGGCAAGAAGTGAGAACTAAGAGATGTTTAGGAAGAGACGTGTTTACTTTGGTTTTTGGCAAATTGACATAAGATAGTACACTGCAGAGGTAAGAAGAAAAAAGACTTTCAAGTAACTGTATTTCAGGGTATTGTTGTGTGGGATTAGTCGTCCTTTCATGACTGAAAAAACAACATGCAAACTGGGGTGTGGAATTCATTCACTTTTTTACGTGTCCATGTTGACCTGTGGAACGAGGACAGCCCTTAAGATCTTTCTTTGTCCTGTTCTGCCCTAGCCTTGCTTCCTAAATCAGGAGAATTCAACTTTCCTCATCACCTGTCACCTTTCTTATCCACTGATCCCTGGCTAGTGGTGGAAAGAAAGGGATTATAAATTCCATACCTACCTGTCTGTGGAGGAAACTCTGCTCTGGCAGTGTTTAGCTTTTGTTAACAGTTATGTTCAGCAGAGCATTCTGCTACACGTATGCACAGGCCAGTCTTTGTTTCTGGGTGCCCCAAAGGGGTTTGCCCTTTGCATAATAAATATCTGCCTAGAAAGGTGTTACTCCTGTATTCTGTGGTAGAATTGGTGAGTACTGGTTTAGGCTTTTTAGGAAAATCAGAAATTGCCTTCTGATGTGTTACTGCTTTGAAAACAATAATCTCCAGCCAGAGTCTGTACTGGCCTGCTGCTGACCCTTCGGACTGCTCGTTCTGCTCTCCTGCAGCTCCACAGGTGAGTGGTTTATTGGAGCCTTTCTATCGCAGCTGCTGTTCCTCTGTCCTGCAACCACTGATCCTCAAAGCTGCCTTTTCTTGTGAATGCTGATGGTTCTAATTTATTTCTTTTTGATGTTTTGTAGGGCATGTGTGGCTTAGGAACGGGATAGTTAACACAGGCACAGTAGTATGCTACACTCTGTGCTTATGTTGTTTAGGCCCCTGCGATAGTAAGCTAATCATATAAATACAAAAGACACTTTCAGCTTTTGTCTTTCAAACTGAAAAACTAAGGCTGAAGCACCAGGTTTCAGGGCTGAGGAGACATGGATTTGCACATATTGGCCCCATACTTTACTAATGTCTGATATCTTTTTCCTAATTTTCATTCTCTTCCTTTTTGAGAAAACGAAGCAGCAGAGTATAGCAAGGAATGAAGATGGAGAAATCTGAAGTGAGGAAGAAAAGGAGTTTGTTGAAAGACTAAGGAATCTGGTTTCTTTCAGTGAGCTCTTTTGCAGGAGGTTTTCGTTGGTCTTTCAGATCTCAGAAGCTGAGCTGAATAAAAACCATGGGTTTTCCTTGCTGTTCAGAGACATCATTCAGGAGCAAGTATACAGGGCCCCTGCTTTCTCCTGACTCACTTTGGGGTTGGATGCTTGGGGTTGTCCATGTAGTCTGCTTGAGGCATGTCCTGGGTGGGATTCAGAGCTCTTCATGGATGCCAAAAGTATCATCAGTACACTGCCCGCAAAGTCCTTATCTAATTTACCTTGAAAGCCTCTCTTGTTCATATTTATTAAACACCTCCTTATTTTGGATAATTTCTGTAGGTTGTTACCTACAACCTTTTCAAGTTGCCTCAGTTCCTCCTAGTATTTTGAATTTCCCTCCTCTGAGGGTGACCTGTTGTGGTGCTGGTTTTAACTCATTTTATGTAGATCACACTCCTGAAGAGCAGCATTAATGATCTGGATGTAAGTAACTTCCCTCCATATTTCCATTTTGAAGCAGACATTATTTATCTGAAACTTGAAGCTTTTTGCTTGGCTTTGCAGCTCAGGATGCTGAGAACTGGATGCTCAATCCCAAGGGCAGGGTTCAAAACACTGGTTCTCAGTTACTGACTGTGTATGTTGAAGCACTCCTAGTGAAGCCATCTCCTCAGATAGGACGTATCCTCTTCCTGTTCTTCCAAGCATACAGTAGACTTTCTCTTAAGGTCAGTTATAAAGCCATGTGGTTTGGAGTCTTTGGATTCATTAAACATTGGGCTGGTGGCCCCTCCCTCCTAAACAAATATTGTCTTGTTGCTGTTGTAGCAAAACTGCTTTTTTTTCCTTTATTTTCCTTTCCTTCTTTCTTATTTTTCTTCCTCTTTCCCCTCCCAGTGGCTCCACAGCAGAACAGATCTCTTTTCAAAATCATAAGGGCCTTTTCTTCTAGGTACCCTTTGGTTGCTTTCTACCTTGTTGTCATGGGTAGGTGGCTTAGAACAGACTTCTTAAAAATAGGTTCTCTGGTAGGCAGCCTGCAGCTAATTTTGAGACTTTTTGTGGAGCTTCTCTCCTGACTTGTACGCCGATTTACTCACCATGACTCCATTGCAGCTTCCCTCCTTTGAACCTCTGGAATTAAGCAGTTGCACATCTTGCATGATGGCAGTTTTTAGAATCCAGTAGGCATGGCTAATGGCAAGCGCTCAAGAAAGGACAGTTGTTATTTTGTTGTTCTGGGTTTGGTCTTTTTTACTGAGAGCAGAGCATAAACATGAGGACCTTTACCAGGAGGTTTCACGTTTGTATTTGGGTATATACAAATCTGATTTGGATACCTTTCCATGATAGACTTCTATCCCACAAGCATTTGAGACAGGAAATTGTCTGTGCCCCATTTTAAAACAGTGCACCAAGCTGGACTGCTCTATGTTGTGTGTTTTGAGGCCTACAGCGTCTTACCACATGGCAAAGGAATTTTACTTTCTCTGTTGGTGTCCTTACTGTGGAGTATCCTATTTTGTTGATCGTTAGGTAGATGGATTTGAAGTTTCACAGTCTTCCTGTTTCCTTGCTCTCTACTAGTTGATGCTGTGGTGTCATGGCTGTGCAGTAGGACCTGGAACAGGATTCTTACACAAAACAGCTAGTGAGTCATCATGTCCTAAGTATGAGTTTATCTGGGCAGAACAGCATATTACCACTTCTGGTTGAGCATATATCCATGTAGTTTGACAAAATAGGAGCTTGCCTGTATGCTGTCTCATAGACTATCATGTGCTGGCTGACGCTGAGACACATGCATTACTTGGTGCCGTTGGTTGTATAGGTGATTGCTGGGCTCTGCATCCCAGAGAAAAGCACAACTGTGATACTGCTGTGTTTGTTACACTTTGACTGTTATATATCCATAAATACACTCTTGAGTTTTCTTTACTTTGAGTAGGGAGAGCTAGTGATTTGGGGGATGACAACACTTAGCCTAGTTTTCGCATAATCAGCATAAGATATTGTCTAGAGCGGTTGATATTTAGGATGTGCTGAGCTGTTTACTCTCTGAAAACTGATGGGCTTTTGTGGTGTCTCTTTTTGGTGCTGAGTGCTTTTTAAAACTGATATATGTGGTTCAGTTAAACAAAGCTGATCAATTGTTACATGGAAAACTTGTAGTGCTTACACTGAGTAAACTAAACTTGACATCTCTTCCTACCTGATGGCCTGAGGAAAGAGAAGATATGGTGTCGAGAAGTAGATCTGTGTAGAGGCAGATCCATTCTCTCTTCTTGAATGCTGTTTCTGGAGATGCTGCAAGGGTCGGCACAGAACTGTTTCTGTGCTGCAGTGCAGATTTGAGAACGCTGCATTTCTAGTGATTTGATGGACTTGTTAATATAGAAGGAACTTGTTTAGCTGTAATTTTGTTTCTGTTGCTTAGGATGTGTGGTAATATGGAAGACATCCAGTAACAATGATATGACCTTGCAAGAATGGCTTGAATAACATTGAATAACAGCAAGAATGGCTGGCTTTGGGAGATGCAGACTTTAGCAGATAACTTGATTGGAGGAGAACAGAGGAAAGCCTGTATGTTTGCCTGCCACCAAAATGTAGTAATAATGAGATGTTCATCAGTTGTGTTCAAGTGCTCAGATAACTGCAGTGATGGTCAGAGTTTGAGGAGTTAGATAAACAGCATAGTGGCTTGCGGGTATTCTAATTTTTATTTGGGGCTTGGGTTGATTGTGGGCATTTCCTGTGTTGAGAAGGAACAAGTTCATACAGGTTTTGTGATCTGCAAGTCATAGGCTAAGTGAGTGCATGTATGTGGTTGGCTGATTTTTATCAGTTCCAGTTTTGAGGGAGCAGCTTATACAGAGGCCTTCTGATGAGGAGTGAAGATCTTCAGATAAATATGGTCTTTTCCTGCTGATGGACACTTGTCAGCTTAATAATAGCATTTTGAACTGAATAGAGGAAAATTAAGCCAGTGCTTCTTGTTTCCTGAGCATAGGTTATCAGCACTGCTGCACTCCATTGCTAGCTGTGATTACCAGGTGTTGGGATTAAGTTTTCCTCTTCAGCATCTCTAGTGTTCCCAAGGAACTGAAAGTGCCAAAGATGACTTCTAAAAATCACTGATGCCTTACACTGATGCCTTACGGATAAGCATTTCTGCATTGTTTCTGACTTCCATGATTTCTTCTCTGCGCCCAGATTTGAAGTTAGCTGATCTGGATTAAGGATTTGGAGTCTGTATTTTTATTTGCTATTTCCCACTGTTTTAGTTGACTGTAGATGAACAGATAAAGCATTGCCTGTAAGAGATAGCTGGCACTTTTCTGTGTGTATATATATATATATGGATCACAAACAAATCTGTTTATTTGCATGTTTTTGTCTTTATGTAACTCTGAGCCAGCATTACTGGTGCAGATTCTGTCTGGTGGGTTTAGGAAAATAGGAAGGCCCTTTGCAGAGCAGATTGTGTAAGATACAGAATATTTTCTTCTACCTAGTCCTAATAGGTCTGGGATTTTATAAGCTTTATATTACTTGTTTTGCCCTCTGATCTCCCTTCATGGCTCTTTCATTTGGTGTAACAGATCTTGAACTTCTGCTTCATCAGTTATACTGTAAAAGAGAAAAGAATAAACTGCCTGTTCTGTGTGGTGGTGGTGTTGGGTGCTGCATTTGGGGGTGTGGAAGTTCTGGGGTTTTTTTGAAAGCTCTGCCACCTTCCTCTGTTTTGTGAAATCTTTCAACCAGTCTTAAAGCTGGTGAACATCCTTATTCTCAGCTTTCCTCTGTCTGGCCATGTCACTGTAGAAGTGAAAATGTTGTTCTGGATCTTGGCCTGATTCATGAGCGTTGACCTTGATAAAGGTGGAAGGAGGAAGGGAATACTTCATTATGAAAGAAGATGTTTGAGCTCCTCAGTAATAAAGTAAACATACCTTACACTTAGGCAGGAAAAGTGCTGGTGGATAACAATGGTAGAATTATAGTTCGATTGATTGACTGTAATAATCAGCATTAATGTTGGCAATGTGTCTTTTCCATTTAGAAGTGAGTGCAAGGAATACATGGCTCAGCAAACCGCAGAGGAGGAAAACCAACCTGGAGAGGTGGAACCAGTCCTGGGCTGGTGGCAGGGCTGGGTCTTGTCCTTCTTACAGGAGTTGTTGTGAGATGCCAGGGAGGTGTGTGGGCAGGAAGGATTTGTGCACTGAGGACACAGAGCTAATCTGCACCTCTCAACAGCAAAACTTTTGGGTGATCCCTGACCTTTCAGATTGCACATGGATGATTTCTCCGCTGAAATGATCCCAGTGGGCATGTTGGGAGATGTATGCTCGTTAATGAGCCTATACATAAATATATAAAACCAAACATACACATGCATGAAGGATGTTTACATTTCCTTTGTCTACATGTAAATATGTTACATGCAAGTAGATATTTTGGTTTTGTTTTGGGTAGGAAACTGGAGCTCATGTTCTCTTTCAAGGAGGCACAATCACAGAATTTAAAATGGATTTTATTCCTTCTAGAATAGATAAATAACCTTCTATTTCTGATTTTATTTTTTTTAAACATATATTTACAGTAACTCTACTGCTGCCATTGTTTTTCCCTGTCACACAACCTGTGCTGCTGAAGCTTTGGTAACTATCTCCTGTCAATTGATTGCAAAGGCAAGTGAGTTGAACGCTAGGTATATATCCCAGCACCCAAGTATTTTAACTTCTAAGCTTCGTGTTGTGCCTGTGAGCTTTTATTTCAGAGCAGTGTCAGTGAGACCATTTCAGAGTCCAACATTTATGAAGTGCTTGTAGGACTTAACTGTTTTTAGTATTCTATTTGTTTCTTGTTGTCTTTTGAATATTCTGTTTTTTATGTTTCTGTGTTGCTGATTTTTTCTTTCTTTTTTGATTTTCCTATTCTAGAGTTTAGCTGGTTAGAGCTTTTGATGTGGCGAACGTTGAACAACTTGACATAATCTGACTACAGTAGGACTTAATGACTCTCTTACATGTTCTTACTTGTAGCTGCATGGATTTGGCAATAATTCATTGACTTTTTGACACTGGTAACTAGAATCTGCTGTAAGATGTGTTAGTAGTTCTTGGACCTGGCTTGAAAAAAAATGAAAAGTCCTACCCTGGAGGAGATGGAGTGTACGAGAGAGAACTTGGAGCACATCAGCAGTGTAGAAGACCAGCAGAGTATTGTGCGTAAAAGCTACGGAGACTGGCAGAGTAGGCAGGGGTGCGCTAAATGCAGCAACGAACAATTTCAGGGCAGATCATGGGTTCTCGGAGTGCAGAAATGGCTGTGAGCTGGATGTCAGTGAAGATAAACCACTTCTCTCTCTGCTTCTGTTTTTCTTTCTGTGAAGCGATGGGATCTTACACTTCCATTATGTGCTTGGAAGCCCTTAGAAGATGAGGGAGAGATGGAGGCCCTAAGTGTAAGAAGGTTCTGTTTCAGAGTCTCGTACTAGAGTTGGAGGAGTACTTTATCCCCTTTAATGATCAACAGTTATATTTTACTTTTGGTTGAGTAATAAATGCTTGTAGGCCACCATTCTGTTCCTGAGCAGCACAAACAGTCACAGATACAGTTTTTATTATCTTTGTTTTCCTCTCTTAAATCTAGAGAGGCTTGCCTGCAAGGTAAAAGATGAAAAAGCTTGCCAGGGTCACTTATAAAAATGTGTGTGGTTATAATCTAGTTTTTATATAAATTCTAGTTGTGGCCTTCCTCAGGCCTTGTCAGTTCTTTCACGTGAGTGCTCATGTCCAAAGACCAAAGAAGGTAGAGTGAGAGTAGCACTACCATTACTGTATTTACCTCCCAGATGAGAACAGGATTTTGTTTTGATTCTGTTGGCGGTAGATGCTTAAAACAGGACTCTTTTCTCCTATAGCTCACTTAGGAGAGTTAGGAACTTGCATTAATATTTTTCAGTCATTTAATTTTTCCTCCCTCCGTTGAGTTTGCTGCTCCCCACCCTTAGCTGTTCTTGCGTTGGTCTGTCCTTAATTCTTTTGTGCCTCGGATTGTGCCTTGTTCTGCACAGGACTGAACGAGATCTGGATCATCAATGAGCACAGGTAATTGTGTCTCATAATCCTGTTTATAAGCATTTTGGCTTTTGTTTTAAAACACATTCTGATGCTGCTTCCCTTTAAGAATACAAAGTGTTAAAAACTTAGTTTTCTGTAATGTTTGCAACTCTTACTCAAATTTCCTGTCTAAATCTGGGCTAGTTCTCTTATAGCTTTTTATAGTTTCTTTTTATAGCTTTCCTCTTTGCTATTTTAGCATCGAGCTTACCACGTTTTTGCACTCTTATCTGTTGCATATGAAGCTCAAGGAAGAACGTTTAACTTGGCCTGCTGTGGTCTTTTAAGAGTGTGATGAGTGGTAATACAGCCTTTTTTCAAATCAACTTTGGCATCTGTCCTTGTTGTAAGTATACTGAATGGAATGCTGGCACTAAGCATATGTGAGAGGCAGTTATATGTACTGTTACGGACTTCAGGTGTGTTTCACTCAAAATAAAGCTGTTTTTCTGCAAGTTGGGGCATTCTGATTTTCTTGAAACCAGAGATGCTCATGCATCATGCGGTTTGACTAAATGTACTCTTAGCTTCTAGGAGTCCTCACAACAGCTCGCCTGAGGCTGAACAATTCCTTTGAGACTATTTCCATGAGGCTGTTTCTCTCTGTTAAGGTCTCTGTACAGCAGTAACTGTCGGTTGTTGGTTCTGTCTGCATTCAACTGATTTCTGCTGATTTTTATGTTTCAGTTGTTTAAAATCTTTGTCTCTGGAACTTTCTTGGCAGTGATAGTCCATATGGTGTGGGATAACTTTTTGTGCGTGTCTTGCCTTTGTTTTGTTTACATAGTTTTCTTCTGTAGCAAATGTTTCTCATGTTACTGGTAAATACGCCTTTTCTCCAGGAACTTTGTATGCTGCATACAAGTCCGTTATTTTAGTTCCCAACTGCAGATGTCCTGCTGGTTCAGCCACGACTGCTTTATCTCTTTTAATTGCTGTCATGGGTAAGAGCTCTCAGCTCATTGTGTCATGGTCTTGAGGTGAGAGTCCAGCTAGCTCATGATCTTTCAACATAGAGCTGTCATGTTACACTGATGGTATTAATGGAACATCATGCAGTCAATGATGTAGGTCTTCCAGATTTCTTTCTTTAAGGTTCCATGTAAAAACAGTTTGGAAAAATCTGGTTGTTAGCCATCTATTCAGAGAGAGTCACAAGATCAAAGAGTGTTTTGCTGTGTGTTTAATTACAGTACCATATGGTCAAATAAAGTTACTTTTTTATGCAGTGGATTGTTGGAACCCAGTCTGACTGACCTTTGCTTTCAGGCTGTAGAAATCAGTTGAAAGAATGTATTAATAAGGAGAGAACAGTATTAATTTTCATGTGCATATACTATACTAAAAGGGTTTCTGGAAAACTTCCAACAAAAATGGAGTCTCTCAGGGTTTTCACAAAAGTCTGTGTTACTCTCCTCATTTCTCCTACCACAAGCTAGATTTGAATGGGATAGCAAATATGCGGCATAAGGGTGAAAGATCAGTGAAGGCCTGGAGCTCCTGCTGCTTCAGGCTTTGCTGAAGAAGACCAGCTCATATGTGATAAGGATGCACCTCCAGATACGAGCTATATCTTTGAAACTGGACTCTGGCTTATCCTTTAGTGGTGTGTGTAAGACTAAGCAATGGGGAGCAGGCATGGGAGGATGAAGTATTCGTGTGTGTCATCCTGGGCATTCCTCCCTTACCAGGTCAAGCCCAGAACTCACTTTTGTCTCTGTCCCAGACCCATGATGGATTTTGAGGTGGGACTGGCTTTCTGAGAAGGGAATGATTTCTGTTTAACATGGTTGTAAACATTTTGCTGTTGATGCTTTCTCAGTGCTCACCTGTTGTGCTCACTGATTTGTTCTAAAGTCTTTGCTTCAGCTTTTAGGACCTGGCATTGCTAAAGTTTGCTGCCCTGGGCTGTAGAGGGGATTATGACCTGTCTAAAATACTGAAAGTAGCAACTCTTAACCTGGCATGGAAAAGATAATCTTCAACAGGTTTGTAATAACTATATTAGAAAAGTGTGTGGTGGAGGAATAAAGTGCTTTTCTTTAAAAACATAGCACCATAAAACAGTAGAAGATGGCTGATGTGTGTTAAAATCTCTGGTTTACACGGATGTAGCTGATATTGTGCAAATCCTGATAGTGTAAATGTGCTGGACTAGGATGTGTGTGTTTTGGTGAGCTATCAAGGCACCTGCCTGCATCAGTATGGAAAGTAAAATCTTCCCCGTTGCCAAAAGCAAGCCTTTGTAATGTCTGTGAGTATATATCTTGGGATTGAGCCTAGCATCCTTGAGATGATTAAGAAGGAAGGGTGAATGTAATATTCTCTCAGATAAAATACTCTCCCCTGAAGAGATTAATTCTGAGTTCTTGCTTTGTGCTGAAGATAAACTGCATCTGTTCCCAGCTTCCTGTTGACTCTTGGTTAACTAGTGGTAAATCAGCCTGATGTAATGTATATATTATAAACCAGTGTATTTTAATGCCTTTATTGTGGAATGCTGCAGTAAGAAGATCTGTTTTAAGGGCTCTTTGAAGTATCTTCTGTTTGTTTTATGCGAAAGTAATGTGGCCCTGAGTGAATGCATACCCAAGTAAGGTGTTTGAATCCCAGAGATGAGGAACTGTGCAAAGAACAAACTTTTACACTCTGGGAATAATGTATATTCATCTCCCTCCCACCTCCTGTTGGTGTTTTTTCATGCAACAATTTCAGGTAAAAGAGAAAAGAAAGCTTGCAAGCTGTCAATAGCTACATGACATTAGAAGCTTTACAGTCTCCCCCTGTACTATATGTATTTCCTATAATTGGCAAGTTTGGTGTCTTAAGAAATAAGACACAATTTTTCACTGTTTTTGCTAGCAACGTGAGGTGTATGGCATTGAGATACAGCTCATGTGTTGCATTTTTAAACCGTTGGAATTCTGCATGCAGTCCAAAAGGCTTTATGTTTTGTCTGTTTTGCTCTTAAACAAAGCGGGAAGGAAGGAGATGATGGAGGTGATTCTTTATCCAATTTCCATTTCCTTCTGTCTTTAGAAGGTTTGTAATAATGTTGCTGTGTACATGCAAATGATGTTAATCAGGAGATTTTTGTATCAGCTTTGTCAACGTTTACATTCACTTTACACATTGAATTTGCATTTGAAAAGGCCTGTTATAATCAACATTTAAGGGATAACATAGTCAAATTTACATTTGATTGAGTAGAAATGTTAAGTGATTTTAGCTGAGCTGTTGCTAGGAAACAAGCCAATGTTTTTGTATTATATTTTTTTCCTTAATCCATACTGTCTTTCTATGTTATTGGCAATTCATCTGGTGATACAAGAACACCAACACTCCAACGGTATAACTAATGTCTTTACAACATTCTAGATGCATAGTTTTCTTACTTGTCAGAACTTAAGGTGAAGTTCTGGAGAAATACGCTTGTAAGTGGTCTAAATGTCACCCATGACTACTTTGTGTGTGTGTGTGTGATCATGGGTAGGATCAGTGTTTGACTTGTTTGAAAAAGCACATAAATTCTGGATGTTTTTATGAATAGCTGTCATCTTGCAAGTACACTAACTCATTTCCTTTCTTCATGGTTGATGTTTATAATGTTAGTCACCATTCAAAGAACATCACACAGCTGCCCAAGGATTGAGCTGAGTTTTATGTATGACTCCTCAGGATTTGTGTAGTACAGTTCTTGCCCTCATCTTGTTGATAATTTTGGTCTTTGTGTTATTTTCATTAAAGTGGGCAAAACAAAGTGTAGCTGCAAAAGGATTTTGGGTATGCTCTGGCTGTTGGTTGTGTATCCCTTGGAAGTTGCAGGAGGACTGGCATTTTGCAGCAGTGTTCATCTGGCAATAATGCTAATTAAAGGGAAGAATAGTTCCTATTCATATCAGTCCCAGAGCATTTCAAGTGCATTATCTGTGTGGCGCATATAAATTTGGCTATACCCTGGAACTTGTTACAAGGCAGTTGAAGGAATGTGGCTCCTTACAAGGCCAAATAGAGACACTCTTGCCTCCCCATCCCACTGAACCAGACAGAATACTGTTTTCCAGTAGATGTGCTATGCTGCTTGCTCTGTGAACCCCAAGTCAGAGGCTAGTGGTATGGCAAAGACAGCAGCTGTTAGGTGCATATTCAGGGTTCACAAGCATCCTTGCGCACATAAACTTCTGCAGACCTGGGAAGAGGGCTGCACTGATGATACCCCTTTTTAATCCCTTCCAAAAGCAGTGGTAATTCTCATCTTTCCACCTTCATGATCAAGTGGAGTGGGCAGATGGGCTTCTACCTTGCATGCAGAACTAAAAGAATTTAAATCTGTGTGACGTGTAAACTTTGTGGCATTCTGGCCAGGGCTAGGACTTCTTACTGGCTTTAATCATACTGACAGTAGTTTTGAGGCTACTATTATTGTAACGCTACATAAACAGTACAGGCATTTCAGATCCATGCTGCAGGAAAGACCACAGTTTCCTTATATTTTTATGTTCTCCCAGTGGTATGGGCTGCATTCCTCAGATTCTGAGTAATCCATGCATGTGCAAAATATGTATTATAAAATCTGATCAGGCAGGGCCTACCATTGCAGTGGAGCAGATGTGGGTTTCCTTCAGCTTGTAGCACCTGTTGCATTCCTTACTGGAAAATACTAATTAAAATAGCTTTTTCTCACTACTTGTTTTATTTATCTTGATAAAAAAAGAGAAAAAAATGGCCTTTGTGGTGCAGTGTGATTGGAAAGAAAGCTCAGGCAGCTCATTCTCACCTGCATACTCCTGATTTCTGTGTGTTGGTAGCTGTGAACATGCGGTTTTTCAGTGACTTTTGGAACCTCTGACTCTAGGAAGAAAGGCCTACAAGCTGTGTAGATTGAGTCCCACTCTGGAGCAACTGAGAGCTGCATTTATGGAGGGAACATGGATTAACCTGGTGGAAGAAAGTGGGTAAAGAACAAAGAGGAGCCTATCTGCGTGTCAACATAACAGAAAGAGTTCTTGTTCATGTAACACGAATAGGAAGAACAAAACCCCATGATTATGTGTAGCGAATGAAGATGCACAAAACACATTCAATTCTGTATGTTAAACTTCTATTCTGGGTGCTGGAGTGAATTTTTTGTCATACTTGAATTTGTCTGTTGCCCGCCCCTTTTCTGGGAAGGGGGAGGGTAACCTAAAGATGGACGCACAAATGCAACTCGCGTTACACTCCTTTTCTTTCAAAAGATTTCTTGACCTAGCAGAGTCTCTTTAAGTAGGTGGACTTACCTGTTCACTGCTCAGTTTTCATTATTAGTAATAAAGTATGCTTGTTCGTTCTTTTTTTCTTTAATTTTTTTTTTAGTTGATCTCAGTACCGTCTCTGGATCTCTCTATAATTCTCCTCAGTGTGCAGCAGTAGTGCTTATCTCCTCTTTTGTTCACTGTGTTTTATCTTCATCTTAAGGAAGGAAGCCCAGGACATGGTAAGTCGTCTTAGTTGTGCTGATCCTTCAGTTGTTTCCTAGGTGCATATTATTACATGCTTGTAGAGCTATTCATTTGATTACTTGCTGCTTCTGTTTTAGCTTCAGAGAATTCTCCTTGCTATTCCTCTATCTTACAAATTAGCTTCCATTGCTATAGTTACTGCTGAGATTGCTTAGTGTCAAATGATGGTGATGGATTTACTTTCTCCCTGTGCTTACTGTATGGTTGTTTCCATTATGTTATATTCCCAGGTGTTTGTATGTACCTCCTTCACGAGTATCCTTAGTGCTGGTACCATTGTCAGCCTCTGGCAGGTAGAAGTTTGCATGATTTTATTAAGGCTGATTTCTTTGTGGGAGTCTTTCTGCAGAATGAGTAAAACCACAGCAGCAGTGGGCAGCCAAAGGGGACTCCTAATACACCTGAAATAACTACCTAGGTTCTTGAATGTTTACTGCAGTGATAGGTTTTTAAGAGTCATGACCTCCTGCATGTATTATAACTACTTGGAATGTGGGAGAAGCAATTTTACTTTTTTTATGAGTGCAATCTTTGTATCTATCTCATCGGTGTATTCTTTTGTGTTAAGTCTCTTTGCAGGAGGTAAGCATGATTGCATAGCCCTGAAAGCAGATATTCATCTTTCTTGGTGACAGATTAACTGTTAGCAGCGATTTAAATATATTATGGAACTGTGTACAGCTTGAGATATCCAGTTTATTTCACTTGAAAGCCTGAGACATAGGTAGGTACTGAGAATAGGCTCAAAAAAGGAGGGAAAAGAGGAGGGGACAGAAAAAGGGCTTTTTTCTTCTGTCCTCTTTTCACAACGTAACAAAACACTGTTCATCAGTTGTTTGCTTTATTCAAACATTGATGTGTATTTGAGTTTGGCTTCCTAAGTTACTATTTAAAACTTAGCTTTTCCAGCTTCATTCAAAAGTGTCTTTCACCAGCTTGAGGTATAGACGCATGTGTCTTACGACATATCGCTAAGTCAGCATCATTTCATTTGTTTCTTTGTAGGAGCTCTAATTATAGTCTGAACTCTTGTTAGGGGAACGGCTGAGCTGGTTGCTGAACTTGATTTTGCTAAATCATTACTTATGTCATGCTCTTGCTGTATTGCCAAGAGAATGATTTTTGGCACCCTGGTATGAAAATGATTATCTAACAGTATTTTTATGTGCAGTTTCTGAAAGAGGCTGTCTGAAGGCATACTGCAGAGGTGGAACACTCCATAGTGTGTGTGGAAGGAGACAGAACTGTGTTTTCATATCCATGTAGCAGAAAAGGCAGCCTTTTCAATAACCTACTGTTTTGGGAGCTCTGGCCACTCTCACACAAGGGCTGCTGCCTTTGTGTTCTATTCTATCTATCTTCTATCTCTGTGTTAGTGGAGAGGGACAGTTCCCTCTCCCTTCTACCTCGCTGAGGCGCTTGAGTTGCACAGTTGGTCCTGACGTGTGAAAGGATGGAAGAAATGTGATGTGTGAGAGGGAATGACAAACAGTAGCTCATTCACACAACCTATATCCCTGTAAATGCAATAGGTACTGTCCGGAGCTTGAGGGAGGGCTTTGTGCTCTGTGACTTCATGGCTGGAGGCTATGACATGGTGTCCAGTTAATGATGATGATCACTTGAAGGAGTGGAAGGTTTGTTGGCACCATGGCAAAGGCGTGCCATGGTGCAGCCTTGTCCAGCAGCTTGTTTCATGCATATCCCTCTGGATTCTGGACTTCGTGCTTCAATGCATATCACTGTGCTATGAGACAAAAACACCCCTTGCCTTAAAACATATCCCTCCATCCTCCTGGTGTCTGCACCTGGGGCTGCCTTTTGCTGCTGATTCTGAATGCAAAAGCGGAATCCCAGACCCAAGGGACTTTGTTGCTACTTTTATTCTGATGTTTCTGCACTCATCTGGGTTGTCATTGAGAAAGGCCACTGCACCTAGAACATCAAAGCCCTGCATTTCAACCTTTTCCAACAGCATGTACACCTTTTTTTTGTTGTGGGATGCTGATACTCTGTTTGATTTTGGGTTTTTTTTTGTGGGCGGGGGGGTTTTGGAGGCGTTTGTTGTTCTGTGGGGTTTTCGATTGTTCTTTCTTTCTTTAAGCTACTGCAGAATGTTGCCAGTAGGAATCTGTCAGATTTGGCACCTTTTTTCCTAGATGTAAAACAAAAAATATGCAGATCCCCTTAAGTCTGGGGAGGTGAAGAGTCTGCCTTCCTGTTGGGTACCTGCCCTCCCCATCAGTGAGGTGTTTCAGGCAGAAACTGGTATCTTTTGTCTTTTAAATACAACACAAACTCTTCTTTGCAGCTCGCATTATTTAGTCTGTACTGATCTGTAAGTGCATTCTCACCCTGCAGCACATGGTGCTGGAGCTGCCACTTGACACTTTGTAGGCAGCATCAGAACTTGTGGGAGGTGGGAAAGGGTATGGAGGTGAAGCCTTTTTACAGCTAAAAAAAGCATGTTTTAAACAAATAGCTTTATAGGGAAGAAGCTAGCCTTCCAAGGTCTGCTCCTGACATTAGTGGTCTGACACCCTGACTTAGAAGGGCACTGAACTAAAATGTGACAGCAAACCGATGTTCTTGTGGACAAGATCTTCATGTTCAGTTTGCTCTAGAGTAGTATGAACTCATACAATCATAGAATGAGTTGGGTTGGAAGGGGCCTTAAAGACCATCCAGTTCCAACCCCCTGCCATGAACAGGGATACCTTTCACTAGACTGGCTTGCTCCAAGCCCTGTCCAGACTAGCCCTGAGCACTGCCGGGGATGGGGCAGCCACAGCTTCTCTGGGCAACCTGTGCCAGTGTAATCACCATCCTCACAGGAAACAATTCCTTATATCCAGTCTCAGTCTTCCCTGTGTCAGTTTAAAGCCATTCCCCCTTGTCCTATCAGATGCTTTGTAAAAAGCCCCTTTCCAGGTTTCCTATAGGTGTCCTTTAGGCAGTGGAAGCTGCTCTTAAGTTCTCCCTGGAGCCTCCTCTGCTCCAGGCTGACACAGTCCTTCTCCCCTCAGGACCATGCCCGTGCCTTATGTGCGTTACTGTGCCCAACTGCCCCTTCCTTTTCAGAAGTGACGTTGGACAGTCACTGATCAGGAGTGCTTTGTTCCCATCTCCTGTGTTGGATTGGACGCATTGTTACTCTTCAACCCTAACAGAGGTTGGAGTTCCCGCGCGGGCTCTGCAGCGAATTCCCCATTGCACAAGGTGATTCCCGTTTGCCTCGCTGCCCTCCCGTTATGTCCCGAGGCCGCCGGTGCTGCGGGAGTCGGCGGGAGCCCCCTCGTGGTGAACGGTGGCAGCGCCGCCTGGCACCGAAGCCCCGGGGCCCGGGTGAGGCTCCCCCTGCGCTCCCAGCGCTGGCGCTCGCCCCCCCCTCCTGCCCGGGTGTGTGTGTCTGATAAACCAGCATTTACCTGTTGTTGTCAATAATTCGGGATTGCTCTCTTGGCTTCGTCACATTCGTGACACGCTGGTGAAGGAAAACATCATTAAGCCACGTGGAGATTTATTCCCTTTGCTTTCCATACAGACTGGTCTTACAAAGCGGGAGCGTGTAATCTCTTTGCCTCGGAATGCTTGTTATATTTTGTCTTTGTGTGATTTATTGCAGTGCCTGTGCTAGGTACAAATATTAAAACAATTTATCATACATCGGGTATTGTAAAGCCAACATCTGGTTTAGATAATGTGGGGTTTTTTGAGACTACACTTCCACTGTACAGTTCATAAACTACACACAGGTCTTAAATCCCTTTCTTTAAGCTTGAGTCTTTTGTTCTGTTGTTCAGTGGACCGACACTTGCAATATTTATTAGAGTATTTGTATGCACTGTTGTGGTTTTAGTGTATATTTTTGGAGCTGAAATGTTAAATTCCCCAGCTAATGCATAAAGATGCACTTCATAATGAGGTTGCTGGGCCTGTTGCTGCTTTCTGCCTGCTGTGGCTGTGATGCTGTTTCATGTGAAGGGTTTTTCTCTGTGATGCTGGGTCAGAAGATGGTAGGGTTTATGTAACTGGCATTATCATAAAACCCACCCACCACCCTTACCTCCCACTTCTTTAGTTACACTGGTAACATCCAAAGGAGAAAGACATCATGTAGTTTTCCATTTGTATGTTGTGAATCTGTTTAATAACTTAAGAAGTAAAGATTCAGCTTTGATGTGTCTCGTTTACAAGAACAGGCAGTTGGATTGGCAGTTCAATGCATTACAATGGGTCCTTCCCCAGATTTGAACTCGAGCAATAGAACAAGTGTTTCTGTCATATGCTGTAATCCTGTGCTCTCCTGAGATACCCTGAGAAACCTCAGAAATAATATATCAAAATTGTGAACCACAAAGCATAACCCCTACTGTAGCCCTGAGGCAAACCTGTGTCTTCTGAATTGCATGGCACAATGGAGATCATAGAAGAAGAGAATGTGTTGCCTTGAAGGGTTTTTCCCTTCCTTTTCCCAAGCCAGTTCTAATATTTACAGTATCTCTGCTCTCTGCAGATTTAATTGAGTCAATTAAGATTCTTGGGCTCAGTTCCCCCAGGTGTAGGTTAAAAGTTTCTCTTATTTTTTTTTCACTCCTCCTTCTTTCGTACCAGCTGCTGTTTCGTATTCCTGCCTGGTTAGAGGAGGAGCAGTGAGCTGGGATTTTGGTACTGAAAGCTACCTCAGTTTTGCAACAAGGCAGTCATCTGTACGTGCAAGCATGAATAATGCCTGTCTTTATTTCTGCTTCCTTTGCTGCCCTTCACAGTGTTTCAGCTCTTTGAACTGCGGCTTGGCAGGTTTTTTCCCTTGTAGAAAAGTGTCTCTTTTTCATTAGTCTTCTTACCTTTAAGAGTTGCTGATTTCTTGTGTCTTGCTGCAAGTGGGCATGCCTACATTTTAGCCTTTCCCATATTCAGTTGTTCTTACCAACAGCATTACCAAACAGCTAAAAATTGGTAAGTCCATGCTACTGTTGGTAACCATGGAGGTTGAAGTCACAAACCTTTCTGAGGTCGGTACTTTGTGAGCCATATGTACCTTTCAGACATTTCTGTGCTCTGCTAGTGATGTGGTATCTGTCACTTCTTATTTGGCTTCTTGCTTTGCTTTTGGGCTAGCTGAAAGTACTCAGGTACACCCACAAGCTGTATTTTCTTACACATTCAGGCATGTGCCAGGCTCTTGTTGAAGTGTAGCTGTCAAAGGTTTCTCTTTAGTTTCTCTGAGGATGTTTGGTGGGCACCCACGTCTTGCACATCAGATGGGATGCTGCCAGTGAGCATTTTCTTGGAAGCCCAGGATAAGAAGTGTTGTGACTGTGTGTACTGGGAATGTTTTTAGTTCATACACACAAAAAAGCACTTTCCCCTCTCTGAGATCGGTCTTCATTTGGCACAAAGAACAACACTGGTTTTAGTGTTGTGCTTTGCACATGACTTTTGTATATGAACAATTATTTTATGCCAATTGTGTTACTTTAAATAGATGTTCTTAGAATTGCAGTGTCTCTTTTTTGAGGAAAAAAATAATTGACATGTTTTTTAAGAGGGTACCGCTCTAGGCATTGATGCTCATTTGGGCTGCCTAAACTGATCGTCGGTATGAGAAGTTTAGCTGGCAGTAAATATTTTTAAAGAAATATTGGTGGGAGTCTCTGTCATGGCTTTAAGTCCAAGAATTTTGTCTTTAAGCAAATCTGGGTGGTGGCCTTAGTTTGTCCAGGAGGTCCAAACAGTAGTAAGTCTGTTCTTAACTCGGAGCTTTGTTTCAGAGGCCAAGTTAATGCTTTGTTTTCTCTTACTCTGTTTTTAGCAAAAGATTTGTGAACAGCTTGCTGCTCCTGACTTTCTTGCATAGGCAGGGTTACCAAAGATACTTGGTAGGTTTGTTACTGGATTGGCAAGAGGAGCAGGTGGTAACTCTGTTCCACCCAGAAACAGAAGACTCAGTGCCCAGAAGACCCCTGGGTGTGGTCACAGTATGTATAAAGACTCCAGGTTCTGGCTTAGAGTGGTCTTGGGTACAACATTAGCTAGACCTCAAAATCTGCTGTGGATTAGGTGTTCTTTTGGTACTTTATTCTGTGTATAACTTGCTATGGAAATCAGCAAGGTTCCTGCCTTCTGCTTCTATGCTGTTGAATGCTGTTGCAAATGACAGAATGAACTAGCAAAGGTATGCTGTGGTGGATTTCTTTTTAATGGTTTGGGTTTTTCACTGTAACTGAACTGAGCTACTAGCGATGTTCTCCCCCCACTTAATAATGGAGATTGGTAAAGCTTTACAGCATATTAAAAAAACAAATGTACCTGATTCTGAGCAAACAACAGGCTGTGCGTGTCAGGCAGCAAAATCTGTGTGTTGTGTGTAGAGCTTTAAGTTCTCTTAAACGACCAAGTTCATGGGAGTGAGATGACTTCTGGGAAGGGGAAAAAGAGGTACAAGCATTGTGCAGACAGTTGAGTCTGTGTGGGAATGCACAAGCAGAAAGATGAATGTTTGCAATGGATTTTAGCCCCAATTAAGTACTTGCTTTCCCATGTGCAGACATTCATGTATCACTGGTGGCATGGGAAGGGTCCAGAAGCATGGTGAAGTTGGGTGGGTTTTTATGCCTGTGTGATGTGGGTTCTTAACTGGTTTTGTTGTGGTGATGTCTCGCACTGAGAGAAAAAATTGCACATCACAACTGGTAGACAAGCAATATTGTACTATGCCTGTCAGGTTTGCTTTAAAAAGGCAAAAGTATTTATTATTTCTTGGTTTTGGGATTCCTGTTGCTGGAGAGAAGTCTCAGCTCTTCCAGGGCTGACTTCATGCTCCAGAGAAATGAGTTGTGGGGTAAGAATTTCCTGGGCTTGATAGTGTGTTTGAGCAACAGGAGGTTTAGCTCCGTTTGACGTGCTTCTGTAGATAATCCTGGCTCAGAAGAACAGATAAAAGTGACTGTGTACAGCTGTGATTTATGTTTGGGCTTCAAGATCAAGTACTATCCAGCTGTCTGTCCTTCCTTTGAGTGCAGCAGCTGTTCCAAGTTTGAAATTTTTATGTTTAAAAACCCCAACAAAGCACTGCTATCAAAATTTGGTTTGCAGACCAGGGAACTTGAGTGTGTTCATCTGTTCCGAACCTCTCAGCACTGATTACAGGACTTCCTCACCTTAATACGTTTCAGAAAGCATGCATCAAGAAAGATCTTGAGCTTAACATTTCTAGTATCCAGTAATCCTGATACTTGGTAAGCTCTTCCAGTGGCTTATTCTCATTATTAAAAACATGTGCTTTATTAGGAATGTTGTGGTTTAAGCCCTGCCACGCAGTCTCTCACTCACTCCCCCCCCTCCTCCCTCAGCTCCTGGAGGAATGGGGAGGAGAACTGAAAAAATACAACTCCCATGGGTTGAGATAAGAACAGTCCAGTAACTAAGGTATAACACAAACCACTGCTGCTACCACCAAT
>WYDI02002619.1:0-25104 GCA_009867235.2 Psittacus erithacus
ACTTCCCATTTCAAGGATATTGCCCTAGAAGCAGCATCTGTGTCTTATCTCAAGGTTGCTCTGACAATACAGTCTCTAAGCTGAGCTTTGTGAAACCATATTTCTTCATTTTTCCCCAACCTCAGCTATTTTCCTACAATCAGGCAAAAGAAAATTAAGGCTAGAAGAAAAACAGAACAGCGTTGCAATAACGAAGCATACAAGATTATCCAAAGAGGTTGCTTTTAATGATCACATTGAAAAAAGCTACTCTATGTACAAATAATGTTCAGACTTTTCCTATTTTAGCCAGCAGAATTCACAACAGAGAAAGAGCATGCATTGATTTTTTTCTCTTATTGTTTTGATCTATTAAAATGCATTGGAAATAGATTAACTGCATTTGTTCAATATTTATTGTTATTTTATCTGCCCTTAAAACTCACATGTAAGCACTCTGTCGATTATGCTGAACGACGTAATTTTAGCACAGCTTCTATATTCTGTGCTGCTGAAATGCAGCTGTGTAGCTGTCAATATTCTCTAGTGAGTTACAACAGATATCCATAAATCATATATCTATAATGCATCCCTCTAACCTTCATGATATGTGGGGACGAGAGAAAAAATCAGCAAGCAAAACCTGGTGTTCTTTACCAGATCCTCTGCTAAATCATTCTAGAAGACACAAAAATGTAGCTTGTTAGCATCTACATCAGGGAATCAGACACACTGCTTGTAGAGGTGTTTACTTCCAGTCCTTGTCACCCTTGTTTATTATGCTGTTCAGACCAGTTAAAGATACCTAGAATTCTCCTGAAGTGCACAATCCAAAGAAAAATAATAATTTTGCTGTTGCTGGATTTCTGGAGACTTGTGGAGACTTATTGTGCTCTTGTGGAGACTTTGTTGTTATTCTTTCCCAGTTGCATATGGAACTCCAAGAGTCCATGCGTCAGGAAGTGCTATTTCCTAAGCAGTGTGCCCCTTTGATATCATCAAGTTCATGATGGACTACCTGGCAATGTGCACTTGCAGTCCGGAAAGCCAACCGTATCCTGGGCTGCATCAAAAGAAGAGTGATCAGCAGGTCAAGGGAGAGGATTCTCCCCCTCTACTCCAGTCATGAGACTGCACCTGGAGTACTGCATCTAGCTCTGGAGTCTGCAGCGCAGGAAAAACTTGAAAAACTTGTTGAGACAGGTCCAGAGAAGGGCCACAAAGATGATCAAAGGGATGAAGCACTGCTCCTATGAAGACAGGCTGAGAGAGCTGGGCTTGTTGAGGCTGGAAAAGAAAAGGCTCCAGGGAGACCTTAAAGCAGCCTTCCCATACATAAAGGGGGCGTACAAGAAAACCAGAGAGGGACTTTTGACAAGGGCATGTAAGAATAGGACAAGAGGGAATGGCTTTAAACCGAAAGAGGATGGATTTAAACTAGAAGTAAGGGAAGATTTTTTTTTTTACGGTGTATGTGGTGAGGCACTAGAACAGGTCGCCCAGAGAGGTGGTAGATGCCTCATCCCTGGAAACATTCAAGGTCAGGTTGGACAGAGTTCTGAGTAACCCAATCTAATCAAAGATGTCCTTGCTTAGTGCAGGGGGGGTGGACTAGATGACCTTCAAAGGTCCTTTGCAACCCAGGCTATTCTATGATTCTATTGTAAGTTCTTAAACTACTTGTCCATTTCAAATGGACATTTCAAAATTTAGTTTTGGTCATCTAAACAGGGTTGTCCCTACTACAGCCTCTCAGAAGAGTACTTTCACAGGCAGGTCTTCTTATGTTTGGGAATTTCTCTCCCTTAGTCTTTCTTATTAAAGCGATTCCAGTGAAAATAGGCATGAAACATAGGACCAGTCTGAGGTCTGTAAGAACTTCTTGGTTCAGGACAATAAAAATAATGAATATTTAAATAGTAATTAAATATGTGAAGTAGGAAATCAACATCTACCTATCCAACATTTGATACTCAGCCTAAACCATGAGATAGGTACACTGAAGTACAGTGAGTTTTCCTCCATACTCTTCTAAGTTGCTGTACAAGACAACTGTAAGAATTTTTCTGCTCTATTGTTTGTGATATGTGTCAAACATACTCTGTCCTTCTGTGTTGTAGTATACTTACTGCACTTAAATTGATGTCACAAGGAACAATTAGACTTAATTATTGTTCTGATTTACATCATGTCACTCTGAAATTTCTAGTGTGTTTAGCCTGATTTTGTTTACTCTTAACCCTCACAAGTAGCCCGTGATTTCTGAATTCCATTATTCTTTTTTTACATAAGGCAAAATAACAAACCAAGAACAAGTACAAAAGCAAGAATTAACTGGAGCCTTAGGAGCAAGTCTTCCTGAAAATCTTTACTGTTAAAGGCATAACAAGACATAAAGCAGTATCCAGGATCTTTCTTGTAGGAGGTATAACAAATTATTTCAAGAAAAATGTATTGGGGAAAATCCTTTCAGGTCCATAGAAAGTAATCATTTTCACAAAATGTCATAGAAAAAGGCTTTGAAACATTACATGGACAAAGCTTAATATGTAAATACAATTAAAATTATTTAATCATATTAAAATATTTCATGTCAGGGTACTTTGTGCACTGCCTTGCTTGAGTTTCAAGAAAGTTCAACTGTTTGCAATCATTTTACAACTTAACTACTGAATGAACATGAAAAACAGGGGTAATAGGGTAATACATCACTCACCAAATCTGTTTGTGTTTTTTCATTTCTTTCACTGTGGCCATTGTGAGATTTTCCACGGGGAAGGGGGGGGGGGGAGGATAAAACAAGACAAGAATTGGGGTTTTTATTATTCTTGAGTTCATTTACAAGTTTTTTTTCTGTGTGGAATGCCTTTAGGTTGTGATAAGTGAGTTCATTCCTATTTGGCAAGCCCAATTTTCCTTCTCACAGAAAAGAAAGAATATTTCATGATGGTGCTATTCTGTAATATTATTGTATTGACTTGATACAATAATGGTATATGCTCTTAAAAGCATATTTCTTTCCCCCAGAAGACGGCTGCAGGGATTGATCTTAGTTTATTTCTTAAAGCTCTTAGAAAAAGCTTTTCTTCTAATAATCTTGTTAAGCCAGTTATACAGGCAAATACTTGAATTTTCTCAACTAGTAGAATACATACACAGTATCTTGCATAAATGCTTTTTTTTTTTTTGTGAAAATCATGCTACCATTTACTCAGTTTTCAAGTTTATCATACATAATTTAGAGGATTATGACAAAAAAAAATTTGCTCTCACTTTTTGAAGACCTGTATTAGCTAGTCATGATTACTAACAAGGGTTCTCTGAAAATATTTTGAGATAGTCATGTATAACATAATAACACTCAGACAACCTCCATAAGGTGCGTCATAAGCAAGCATTGTGACTCAAATATTCTGTTGCTGTGATCCATGATGTCTTTTGTATGCTCTTTTTAAGTAAAATGATTCATAAGTCACATAAAATTGGTCCATGAATAATTTAAAATATTTAGTCTTGTAATTCTGTTAATATTATCACTGACACTTAGCTCTTGGTTCTCTGCAAGCAGATTTTTCTTATAGAGGAGATTCCATACTTCTTTTGTTCTGTTTCTAAATCTTCATCCCAAAATGAGGCATAGCTAAGGCGGATATATTCCTGTGACAGAGCTAAAGAATTTTCAGTTAAGTTGCAAGCCCAGGCCAAGCAATTCCTTAATTGCTCAGCAGCAGCCTCTAATTAGCATTCTGTCTAACACTATAGTTTCAGTATTTTTCTATGCAAACACAGTATGGTTTGTACAAAAATAAAAATATACTCCTTTTCAAGCTGATTATTTGGAGAACTGTCACAAATCTCAAGATGCCTCAATTTTCTAGTCAGATATGTTCCTAGTATACCAGCAGTATAATTAGAATTCATAAAAGAAGGGATCACTTTAGTGGTCTTTCTGGGTACCCCACGAAAAACATAGAAAATACAAATAAACAAACCATATTCAGACTATTTCAGACTGCATGTTGCTAACGTCATCTTAGAAGGAAATGAAGCCATCAAGAGCTGTTTTTCCAAATGCTTCTAAAATCTTATATGGCAGAACATTTAGATTGCATGAGGAAAACATGTTAGGATTGGAGGGTTGGGAAAAAAATATTTTTTCCTAGAACAGAACACCATCTCCTATCCATCTATCTGTCTTTCCTTTTTAGATAATGTCTATATTAAAAATATCTAGGCCAGTCAGAGAACTGTAGTTGTGACATCTATCCTTTAGCTCATTATTTTATCTTGTTATGTTTTCTGCCAGTTGCACTCTCAGGTCTTTCAAAACTATTGCAACTGCAATGCCTAGCCATACTCACTGTTGAGTCACATTCTCCGATGTCTGCAAGAGCTGAGTACAGAGATACAGAGAAGTCTAATGCTGATAAATTAAGGAGATAAATGGATAAAGGAAGATAATGCTGGTAAAATATAGTTAAAACCAGAAAAAGGAAGTGCCTATTAACTGCCAGTATTGTCCAGGAAAACACTTCAACAAAGAAACTGCTAGACCTAATTCTGCTTATCAGGCCTGGCAAAGTGTGAAAGTAAAAAGATGTGAGTTTGACCTTTTGGTTGCAATTAGAGAAGACATTGCATTTTATTGCATATCTCTAGCATTAGAAATATTTGCACAGGAGTATCTTAGTGTCTGGGGTCAGAGTTATCTCACAGGTTGGCAGCTGCACCACTTTGAGAGTCAGAGAATGATTAATGTGATTAACTAGCTGTAAAAGTTATCTGAACTGAAGCATAGTTTTTCAAATACAGAGATTCAGTAGCAAGCCCCAATGTTCTGTATTATTGGTGTCACTGGTGTGTGTGTGCTCAGCAGTCTTTAAGCTCATAATCTGTATGACACTCACTCTTTTTCTTTAAACGTATCCTTTTTTCCCCCTTAACTTCTTTCTAATGTGACTGACATACTGCAGCATGACTGTTAGAACTGTCATGCACTCAGATTATCACTGTATTCCTTATAATTTATAGTCTTGATCCACTGCAGTTTAATCCAGTCACAGATTTCATATATTCACTGATACTAATGCTTCATTATATCAGCCTATTCAAGAGAACATCCTTCAGCTATAGGAAGTCAGCTCTTTATCTATACTGCTTTGTTCATCCTCCTCAATTCTTTGCAACAAGCTATTCAATGATGTAATTTCTCTAGTGAACAGGATAAAGGCTTTAAGACTCAGAATCTATGTTTTCTATTTCTTGCTTTGCCATTAGCTTGTTACGTTATTTTACAAGGCTTTCTTAACTCTGTACCTTCTATTATTTTGTCTTGCTTATATAGACTGTAGGCTCCAACGTACAAAGCACTCACCAGAACAAAGTCTTTATTTCTAGACATTTTTTTTTTCCAATGCAGAAATAATAGCATTCAGTAACATCAGTTCTGAATGTAAACCCACTGAAACTGGTGAGAGTTTTTACATTTATCTCAATGTATGTGCCCATGCTCAATGGATTATTTGTGCTGTTCCATAAAATGAAATAATGAAAACATATCTGGAAGTTATATAGTTGTCTGCTGCAAACACTCACTGTCAGAACTGAGGGAGAGGTCTTATTTTTCACCATTTTACCAGTAGGTACGAGATGCATGTCTTCTTTTCAGCTGAGGGTGCAATCCCGGAAAAGGCTTTAAGGGCCATCAAGTCAGGTGATAAAATATATTTGGTGTAGTGGATCTTAAAAAGAAATAAAAATACAGTGTTGGTTTTCTAGGTTCCTTCAACACATTTGCTGTGGAAGGTAAGGTACTATAAAAAATTAATAATTTAGTGGGCTGCATTTTAAGTTTCTCATAGCTCACTCACAAAATGCTGAACACGTCTGTAAAATCTGATCTCCCTCTGATCCTTCACTGGAACGTAGGTATTCCAAGAAGTACTGCAAATGTGTTTGGGATATAAATTCTTGAATTTGTGCTAAAAATGAAAGACTGATTATTACAAATGATTAGTACATATCAGTTAGTCACTGCATATTGCAAATACCATCCTATGCAAAGACGGATGGAAGCATGCAACCTGGAGAGCAAAGCTGCAGTTAGATAAGAATTTTAATTAATCTCATCTCTTGCATTTTTGAAGGAAAGCTGAGCTGCTTTATCTACTACACTTTGATTCACATTGTGGAACAATCTCAGAGGGCACAAACTGAATTCCCTTTAGATAAAAGTTGATTCATTTAAGAGAAAACTGTAGACTCTTAGAGCCTACCTAGCACGCTCCAGCTGCTAGCTGGCACTGAGTCCTTAATACTATATCACAGAGCATCCACCAGTCCTAAGCATGGATTTCCTGAATGAACATCATCAGCACCAGCCATTTAATTCTACCGCAGTACTTCATAATGTAAATGTAGCCTCAGGCACTCTCAAGGTAGGAAAGACACAGACTTGAATCTTCAGATTGATTCTCTAAATTTAGCTTTTTCACTTTTTATTCTGTGATGATGTAGCTATCACCACTGTTTTAAAAATTAACTGTATACTGTTTGAGGTCTCATCTTGACACCCTGTGCTCAGCATACCCTGACTGTATCTGTAGAATGTGTCCTTTAGGAGAGATGTACTGCTCTGCCCTTTTCCTGAGCCGCAGAAGAGCTTAACAAGGGGCAGCACAACTGTTAGGTTGAGCTTGAGTTCTGAGCATGCATGGAAACAAAATTTCAGGTCTCAGAGAAACATTCACACTGAAAGAAAAATCAGCAGTGTAGCAGCAAAGCAGAAAGCAAGTTATTTGGTTTTGTTTTGCAGTACAATGTGTTTCAGAATGCACAGCTATTTTTTGACATACATGGTCATATATCGTAACCTTTCTAATTTCCTGTTTCACCAGCATCCCTGTCTAAACTGTCAGATACACTGAATTTTTCACTCATTCTTTCATCATTTGTTCCACAAAATTTCTCACTATTTTAAATAGTACTTCACCCACAACTTTATCTAAAAGATTATTTTAGCTGTGACAATACCTCACCAAACACAATTTTCTCCTTCTGATTTCTCTTCCCCCACTTCCCATTACAAGTTTTTCCTCTTTTTCCCACTCCTTTGTGGTTTTTCTGCTTCGTTGTTCTTCCTCCTTCTCTACTCCATTGTATTGTATTTCACGTGTGGCAACAAAGTATAATGATGAAATTTTTGGTCTCTGAAGAGCCACTTTCATGTTCCCACCTCCACACAGAATGGAGGAATCCAGGCTAGCACAACAACATCAACAACAAAAGGCAACCTGCTTGTACATCGCATCATCACATTCTGACCCACTTTGAACTCCATGTAAGCAACTTTGAACTCTTTCAGCTACTGCAAGTACAAAATATCAATAGCCATCGGAACAGTTTTAAACATCATAAGAAGATGAGTTCATGTCTGGAAGAAATATGTCATTGAGCTCAACTAGGAAGAGATGCATGCCAGTTATTTGTCCCTACCTTACCAGTTACTGATGGGAAAATGTAGAAAAATTAATTGAAAAGAGCCAACAACTCAGATGCATTGAACAGGCCATAGTGGCCATTAATCAACTTTTTCTTTACCATGGTCAGGATTCTAGGATTGAATAACCAGAGAAAGAGCTTAAATCCTAACAATGTTCACTCACCCTGTGCCCCCCAACAACAAAAAAAAAAAAAAAAAAAAAAATATGGCTGAAGAGGGAAGAAAGAGATGAATCCTTTCCAACTGTCAGTGTGCCACAGAAAGTAAATACCTGAAGATCTAAGTGGCTGACCTTCTCTCATTTGCTTTTTTCAGTTGTCACTTAGAAGTGGAGTGTAACCCTCACACCTTCCACTGTCACAAACACAACAGCACATTCACACTTGTCTCTAAATGTGTTCCATTGCTGTGTAATCAGCACACAAGAGTAATGTGTGCATGCAATCAAGTATAAATGATTTAGTGAGTTCTGCCTTTGTCCCATTTATTCCCCCTAACCACTTCTAATTCTTGGCAAATATAGATGTTTTAATATGCTTATTTAAGAGTGTTTTCCAAAAGGCCCTTCTGTTCTTTTTAACTAGGACCAGACTGACATGCAGGGAGGAAAAGCATGGCACCACCTTCTCCACAAACGATTCAAATGGGAGCCAAAAGGTGTCTTGAATTAGCACTTAAAGGAGAAATATCTATTTAAAACTGGCAAAAATTACAAAAGTGTTATTTTATTCCATTTAATCTCCAGAAGGCCCCATTTTTTAATGATCCATACTGATTTTTGCACTTCTGCAGTGAAACTCCACCTACCTACTCTGCCCTTCCACGTGCCTCATCTTCTTCAGCTTAGTATATTATCCAGGATAACATCAATTACTGAATAAGCTATGCTCAAAATCTTGTGATGGGAAAAAAGGAAATACATTTTACTCTTCAAGTGTAAAGCCAAAATTCATTTTTATTCTAATTGCAATCTTATTTATCTAAATAAGGATGTGCTTCAAGTCCAGTTCTATTACAGGGGAGAAAAAAATATAAAACTAAAAAAACCAAAAAGAAAGGAAGATACTACTATTAGGAAAAGTCTCAAGCAAAGTAATACAATTAAAATTATTACGCACACATTTCTTAGTTTCTACCCTTTTTCCTAGTATAATGACCACACTTCCACTGCACTTCAAAATGATAATATTAATATTTTTGTCTGATGGAAGTAACACAGCCAGTTGTCAATATTCCAAGTACTTTGACTGAAGTGATGTTGGATGGCTTCTTTTTTGTTATCTTTTTCTTTATATTTTTTTAAATTTTATTTTCCTTTTGCTTTTGCTTTTTTTCCTTTACTTTTTGATGCAGACCAAAGATTCATTATGGTTCAGTTGGATTTCAAGGGACGAGTTATGCCATCCTTTTTTTCCTAGCATAGTTAAGTTCCTTTCATGGTTAAGAAAATGGGTACTAGTATATTGTGGAGTTTGCCTTCACAATGTGTTCCAGTGTTTAGCTGTCCATCAGTTCACCAGTATGGGAACAGGTGTTTGGTTTTGGGTTTTGGCTGTCTACAGTATAGGTAGAGAATTCAGAGTTATGGGAGTTCATCATACATCAAAGAACATAGCCACTTTAATCCAGAAGTACATTAGGGTGTGAGTACCTTAAACTAGAGACCTCTTTGAGCCAGAAGAGATATCTAAATCCTCTTGTTCCTAGAATTTTTCAGTGTGGACTTTGTGGATGAAGAAGACATTGAAAATAAAGAAATCATTTTCTAGTAAAACTTGTATGAGAGAGGAAAATTAGAAAATGAGTGTATATCAAACAAAATGACCTATAGTGTTTATCAGATCACAGAAACAGAGGCTGGACCATCTTCACTTTCATGCAAATAGAGTAAAGCTTGGGAGGAAAGACAGCATGCCATTATGAAAGAGGCAGAGAACAAGGCAGCTTGCTAATATGTCTAGTTCAGAGAAAATGACATTGAGAGTGCATCCACATTGCAGGAATTAAGGCCCTAGATTGACCCCATTCTAAGTAAAATTCACTCAAAGCTCTGAACAACTAGATGCAACTTGAAAGTCAGATTCACCTTTGAAGCTGGTCCTGCTCTAAGTGAGTGTTCCCCACACAAAACTAAATTATTCGATATCCCATTAGCCTTAACTAATTTAATGATCCTGTGAAGATAAAACACCCTGCTAAGGTACTTTCAGACTCCATTTGGTAGACGTACCGTGCCCACTTTGATATGTCCAATGCATTCAACTCAGGTTGTAGTTCCTTAAGGGTCCGTCTTAACATGCACGCTGTGGACAAATTCATTCATTCATCCATTTGCAGCAACTCTCTCTTTATGTCAAACTGCATCATTTCATACCTTTATGAAGCTGCTTACTCAGGTCTCTTTTTATTCCAGGCTCTGTTAGCTGAATGCCGATTTCTTGTTAAAATGGTAGTTGCTAGACAACTTTTCTTAGTGATGGATCATGAACCCAAGCTTATTAAATTATCCAAGAAACAATATTAACTAGATCAAGTACTTTGCTACACTGATACTCATTCTGTGGCTACATGCATGACACAATGCTTTATCAGCTTCCAGATGTATTAGTTAATTGTCTACAGGCTCATGGTCATTTAGCAGAGAACACAGCTGTGCTCAGTAGACACGCATGCATACCTGCATCAAAAGGAGTGTGACCAGCAGGGCAAAGGAGGTGATCCTGCTCCTCTACTCTACTCTTGTGAGACCTCACTTGGAGTATTGTGTGCAATTCTGGTGTCCTCAACATAAAAAGGACATGGAACTGTTGGAACAAGTCCAGAGAAGGGCCATAAGGGTGATCAGGGAAGTGGAGCACCTCTCGTATGAAGACAGGCTGAGAAAGTTTGGGCTGTTGAGCCTGGAGAAGAGAAGGCTGAGTGGAGACCTCCTAGCAGCCTTCCAGTATCTCAAGGGGGCCTATAAGGATGCTGGGGAGGCACTCTTCATTAGGGACTGTAGTGATAGGACAAGGGGAAATGAGTTAAACTTAAACAGGGGAAGTTTAGACTGGATATAAGGAAGAAGTTCTTTGCTGTAAGCGTGGTGAGGCACTGGAATGGGTTGCCCAGGGAAGTTGTGAATGCTCCATCGCTGACGGTGTTCAAGGCCAGGTTGGATAGAGCCTTGGGTGACATGGTTTAGTGTGAGGGGACCCTGCCCATGGCAGGGGGGTTGGAACTAGGTGATTTTAAGGTCCTTTCCAACCCTAACTATTCTATGATTCTATGACAACTTATTGTCTATCCAAAACAGCACTACTGAGTTGCCTTATCTCCTGCTGCCTCATTTTTATACTTAGGTAACCTGTAAAAAAATCAGGATTTAGATAGCAACTTTATGCAAAAGAAAGTAAGGTAGAAATTATCAGCTATCTCTAATCTCTCCCAGTAACAGGAAGAGATTTGGATGGAATAGGATTCTAAACATAAGGAGAAAGCAGTATTTTGCCATTGTTGCCATGGACACCTGTAATGTATAAAAACTACTAATTTGATTTACAGCTCTTCTAGCTCCTGTGCCAGGTAAGTCAAGTTGTACTTAGGCTGGAATTTCCTTAGCTTCACTATTCTTGACAATTTTCTAGTCGTAGCTGAAGATATTAAATGAAACTTCAGGTTTCAACCCCACAAATGGCTGAAAATAATGGGGGAGGGGGAAAGAGACAGAGGTGAAGCTCTTCTGAAAATGATGGGTACATTATTTACAAAAAGAGCTATTCTGGAGGGAAAATGGGAGTACACAGAAGCAATTGTAGCAGTGACACAGAAGCAGTCAGTCCTGCTAGAGGACTTTAGTAAAGAGATATTTCCTGCATCAGTCTCACTTAAAAAGAAGTAAAGTTTAGGAAGAACTATATGTATAGCAGCAGTATGTTTCTGAATGCCTCTCTTTTTTTCATATTCCATTTCATAAGACATAAAAACTGTTTATCTGCAATAAAGTCAGTCTAGTTTCATACAGCTCAGCTCACCAGCCTTCCAAATCCAATAAGATAAGCAATGCACTTTAGTGCATTATTTTTAATTTACATATATTTAAATATTTAGTACATTATATTCTTGATAGTAGTTCACCTTTCTCTTCAGGTTTCTGTTGTCTAATTAGAGGCATCAATTCTAAAATCTTTTGCTGTGCACTGGTCTGCAAAAAAAAAGTTCTAATTTAGAATCATAGAATAGTTAGGGTTGGAAAGGACCTTAAGATCACCTAGTTCCAACCCCCCTGCCATGGGAACCTCACACTAAACCATGTCACCCAAGGCTCTGTACAACCTGGCCTTGAACACCGCCAGCGATGGAGCATTCACAGCTTCCTTGGGCAACCCATTCCAGTGCCTCACCACCCTCACAAAGTAGTAAAGAACTTCTTATATCCAATCTAAACTTCCGGTGTTTAACTCATTGCCCCTTGTCTTACCACTACAGTCCCTAACGAAGAGTCCCTCCCCAGCACCCTTATAGGCCCCCTTGAGATACTGGAAGGCTGCTAGGAGGTCTCCACGCAACCTTCTCTTCTCCAAGCTCAACAGCCCAAACTTTCTCAGCCTGTCTTCATAAGGGAGGTGCTCCAGTCCCCGATCATCCTCGTGGCCCTTCTCTGGACTTGTTCCAACAGTTCCATGTCCTTTTTATGTTGAGGACACCAGAATTGCACACAATACTCCAAGTGAGGTCTCACGAGAGCAGAGTAGAGGGGCAGGATCACCACCTTCAACCTGCTGGTCGCTCTACTTTTGATGCAGCCAAGGATACAGTTGGCTTTCTGGGCTAAAAGTGCACACTGTCGGCTCATGTTCATTTTCTCATCGATCCGCACCCTCAAGTCATTCTCTGCAGGGTTGCTCTGAATCTCTTCTCTGCCCAACCTGTAGCTGTGCCTGGGATTGCTCCAACCCAGGTGGAGGACCTTGCACTTGGCATGATTAAACTTCCTAGGGTTGGCATCAGCCCACCTCACAAGCGTGTCAAGGTCGTTCTGGATGGCATTCCTTCCCTCCAGCATATCAACCGAAAAACACAGCTTGCTGTCATTGGCAAACTTGCTGTGGGTGCACTCAATCCCACTGTCCATGCTGCTGAGAATGATGTTGAACAAAACCAATCCCAACACCGATCCCTGAGGGACACCACTCATTACTGGACACCGAGTCATTGACAACTCTTTGCGTGCAGCCACCCTGCCAGTTCTTTACCAACCAAGTGGTCCATCTGTCAAATTGATGTCACTCCAATTTAGAGACAAAGATGTCGTGTGGGACAGTGTCGAACACTTTGCACAAGTCCAGGTAGATGACATCAAAAGCTCTACCCCTGTCCACAAGTTCTGTAGCCCCATCATAGAAGGCCACCAAATTGGTCAGGCAGGATTTCCTCTTAGTGAAGTCATGCTGGCTGTCACCAAGCACCTTGTTGTTTTTCATGTGCCTTAGCAGGCTTTCCAGGAGAATCTGCTCCAGCATTTTGCCAGGAATGGAGGTGACACTGACTGGTCTGGTGTTCCCTGGGTCATCCATTTTCCCCTTCTTGAAAATGGGGGTTATATTTCCCTTTTTCCAGTTGTCGGGAGCTTCACTCAACCGCCATGATTTTTCAAATACGATGGACAGTGGCTTAGGAACTTCGTTTGCCAGCTCCTTCAGGACCTGTGGATGAATTTCATCAGGTCTCATGGACTTGTGTACGTTCAGATTCTTAAGATGGTCTGGAACCTGATCCTCTCCTACAGTGGCCCTAGGGTCTTCATTCTCACAATCCCGGCGTCTGCCTTCCAAGACTTGGGAGGTGTGGTAAGAGCATTTGCCAGTGAAGACCGAGGCAAAGAAGTCATTAAGAACCTCAACCTTCTTGAAATCCAGGGTTGCCAGTTCTCCAGATAACTTCTGGGGAGGGCCCACATTTTCCTTAGTCTTTCTTTCATTTGCAATGTAACTATAGAATCCCTTCCTGTTACCTTTAACAGTTTGCAATGTAACTATAGAATCCCTTCCTCTTACCTTTAACAAGACTAGACTTTAACAGGACTTTAATCTAGACTTCTATTTCACTGAATTCTTGTTTACGCATTGATGAAAACTTTGTATAATAAATAATATTTCATTGTAATAGTTCAGCCTCTCATTCTTACAACAAAATCATGATTTATAAATCACAAATATTTGACTGCTGTTTGCAGAGAAAAATATGTGCTCCTGAAAGCATCCCAAAATTTCTCTATTTTTTTATCTTACCCATTGCTGAGGTTTTTGTATCTTCTTGTCTTAGTTACTGCACTAAATAACAAAAACAGCACTTGAGCTAGGTCTGCTTGAGAAGTAGGCAGATGGATGTGCCTCACAATCAACCAATATTCTTTACCTGTGTGGTATATCATTACCCTTATTCTTTCTTCAAGCTGAATGCTCAGAAAATGATTTAATAAGCAGGGAAGTAGGGTGCACTTGAATGTCTCAGAATGACAGAATAAATCAGACTTAAGGTATGCTAACAAAGGCCTTCACTTCATTTTCTCCTTTTTATTTTAATTGACAAATTTAAGTCAGAAATTGCAAAGTATCTTGTACAATGAAGGATTCCAGATATTTCCAGTGTAGTGGTTTGGAATATTTTGTGGTTATCAACTATACTTTAGAGTACAAGAAGAAAATCTTTTTCCTTTAACTCAGGGCATACTGCATATGTGTCTTATTAATTACCCAAACTATACTACAGTAACTTGCTATACCTTGTTAAGTAGTTGATGCTATACAGCAATATGTGATTGATGGAATCATAGAATAGGATTAGAATTAATAGAATTGATGAAAAGTTGTACTTCCATGATGGTGGCCCTATTCTTCTCTGATCATACAAACTGTTTAATAGCAATCAACTGTATCAATCAACACTGGATGTGCTGGTGAGGAATAATCTGCTCACTCAGATCAGTAATGCCATCTAGGTATTTTTTGTTAATATACTTAGAACTGTTTAGAAACCTATACACACACAACGCCCCCCCCATTCGTATCTTTGCCTCCATGCTCTTAAACACTTACAACCTTACTATCCTTAAAGATAAACATAAACTGATGACTTTCCAGATTTTCCCTCATATTAACTTATAGTTAAGCAATTTCCATATGAAGTACTTCTTAAAACTTTACATGTGTATGTGACCATCTACCAGCTCACAGCAACATTCAGATAGACTTTGACAGATAAGGGAACTCTTGGATTTATTGGTTTGCCTTACCGTAGTGAGGATATAGTGAATGCCTTGGTTTTTGTTTGTGTTGTTTCATGGGGTTTTTTTTGTCATTTTGTGTTCAGCACTGCAAGTCTGTTGTGGCATTTTCCTAAGTTTGGGCAATTTTGTAAACAGTAAACGTAATGCCTCACATTGTCTGTTAAAAATAAAAAAAAAAAAATTAAAAAAAAGAAGACAGTGTAAATATCCTTTTCCAGGACAGGTACCAGAGTGAAGGCAATATTGTGAAGTTCACTAAACAATGCATGCACTACCAATATTTTTTGTCAAGCCATTTTTCTCAGTAGTGGCGGGTAGTTTAATCCTCCAATGTATACTGACATTAAAGGTTTCAACACACATATGTTATGGTCTCAGAAAAAAAAATACAGAAAGAGAATGTGGAATCCAAGCTAAAGGACACTGCTGGTACATCAGAAGTGCAATGTGCTAGCAGTACTGGGAATAAGCAGCTGAGCCTTTTTTTTTCCTCAGTCTGAGGAACAGACTGAATAAAATGGTAATTGTTCTTATCAAGCCAAGTAACATCACATTCATAAATCACAATAACAAAACAATGCCCTTATAGACAGAATACAATAACATTGTTAATTATAGGAAGAATACAAAGAAACAAAAAGCTGAAGATATCAGTTTGGATGTGTCAATTAAATATCTAATTCCACTGAATACTTCAGGCTTTAATTACTTAGCCAGCACCAATTAATGTGCAAAAGCATGCTTTGCATTACTTCGATTTAAATAAAGGTTTTTGATAAGTTGACAAAGAGAATGTAAAAATGAAGAAATTAAAATAGCAAATATAAGCATTGATAAGGTTTAGAATCAAAGGATTTCACATTTTCATTCACAAAATTTACAGTTTAGAATTCACATCTTTTTCTCTCCATTAACTTCATATAACATGTTCTCTCATGTGCAGGTACTACCCCTAGGATTCTTATTACATTAATTCATTAGCCTGACACAGATATCACAGATATTCCAAATTAATATATTCTCAATCGATGTGCTCCAGTCTGCTAAAAACTGCCTTGGTCATTTCAGCTTTCTATTTCATATATTTACAATAAAAACAAGCGTAGTATTAAGTGCAGTCTACATCCATCGACTTAAAAGTGGCTTTGATATAGTATAAATCTATATCTGCTACATTGCAAGGTGATAAATGCTGAAAACCTTGCAAAGAGAAATAACTTATGAACACCTCTTGCAATCATTGTGGCAAAAAAAAAAAAAGCTTTCTTCAGCAACTAATCTAGAAATTACTTTTGGCACATTAAGTTGTCCAAATGGCCTTAGATGCATGTGATTTAATAAAACAGCTTTTTAATTTTGGCATTGATGAGTACATGAAATTTGCAATTTTAGAATGGTTCTAATATTTCTTCATGAACTCTTTTCTATCTTGATAATTTTAATACAACGTTGTCACATTACAATGACAAAGAAGCCAAGTTTTCTTGTTGGAAAGTAAAAATTGCAAAACAATGAGCATTTTTTCTTTTTTTCATTTGAATGAAATGCAAGGTAATCAAACTAAAGCTAAATTTTAAGTTTAATTTTCACAAAGACACATGGTTTGCAAAAAGGGCAAAGAAATACACATTGAATCTTCTTTCTCAAGTACACACACACAAAATTTCATTCAAGTCCACTCCTTAAAAGCTGGGTAGTCTAAACAGCTAAATGCTCAGTGAAACAAAGGAACAAAATTTTGATTAATTTTACCTATTTCACCCAGTTTGAGTTTAGAAAAGAGAGTAGAACCAATGAATAGAGTTTATAAATATGAATTGAAGTCCCTTAATTTATTATGCTTCTGGCTTCTGGCCTTTCTGAATTCTTTAAAGATTTTACAAACCTTCAATTTAATCAGAAGATAAATTGCTTCATTCACTACATCAGTTGTCAGTATCGGTGAATATGATTCAACTGTCTTTGTAGCTTTCATGATCAGTAGACTAATTTCTAAAGGAAGTGTAGTTACATGTTTAAAACATAATGCAGCAATGTCTAGGAAAAGGAATGTCATAATGCTACGAGATCTGACATTTTGCTTAAAATCTTCCTTCTGAATTACTGTCATTCTGTGGCTCCCACAAAAAGCAACACCCACATGCTGCTGGTAACCGATTTTTTAATTTCTGTCTTTAAAAAGATATGTAAAAAAAAAAATTGAAAGGAAACAAGTGGCAAATTCAGTTTCTGGTGTGGTGTTTTACTACCTGTGATTTTAATGCTACCCTAAAAATTTTTAAAACTTTGTAGACTTTAACATCTTTTGCCTAATTCACAGAACCACCAAGTTGCTCAGGTTGGAAGGAACCTAACGACGTCATCTAGTCCAGCACTGCTGCTAAAGTAGGGTCACGTAGAGCAGGTTGCTGAGGACTATCTCCAAATGCCATTTGAATATCTCCAAGTTGTAAACTCCACACCCACTCTAGGAAGTCTGCTCCACAGTAGACACTATTCAACCTCATTACATATATGTGATTTCACTTCAGTGCATATATATGGCCTCAAGCTTAAATTTGCATTTAGAATATGATTTTAGTCATAGACTTTTATGAAGGGCTTACAGTTACAGTGCTTAGCCATCATCATGCAAACTTTTCAAAGAATAGATTTAAATGGCTGTTAGCTGTCTAGATGTTTTTTTAAAAATTCCCTTGGATGCCTACTTCTTTATTTAAGCATCTCATGAACTTTGATGCCCATACATACACTGCTTTTGCAAAAAGCAAAATTCCCAGTTTCATCTTTCAGGCTCCTGGGATATATCTGTTTCCTGACAGGAGGTGAGGAAACTCAATTTTTTTCACATTCCAAACTGCTATCTGATGTTTTCTGTTGCAAAAGACTATTTTACAGATTTGCTTTTCAAAGAGGGATACTTCAGTTTGTCTTGAAACTCCATTCATTCATTGGTGATATTACTGAAATATCAGGACACTGCTAAAGATAGGAAAAAAAAAAAATAAATCTGTTTCTTCCAACATTTTAATTCCCTCATTCTAGTTATGGCTAATGAAAGAGAATCTGAGTATGTGACTAGGGAAATAGAAAATGTTAAATAAATTTTATTGAGCTCTAAAGGTACTACAATGTGACAATCATTGTTTATTGTTCTAAATGTTTCCGTTGTCTTTACTTAAAACTTTGCAATCCTAACTGTACGTAAGAAAATAAAAATCTGAGGTACAGCCAAAGATTATAATAGACTAAAAGGATCTTGACCTTGGCTTGGCCTTTGCATCAGAAAAGTATTCTGCATTAAGAAGTTCAAAAAAACATTAATCCTAAACCAAAGACGGAGGTTAAAATGAATTGATTTAAGAAGCTGCCTAGATGCCTTTGTGTGTGCATTTTCACAAAAATCTCAGACACTAAAAAAAATTTAAACTAAATCAGCATTTTAAAAATCTTCCTTAAATATCAGAGTTTTATGAATCATAATGCTGAGTGTAAAAAAAAAATAAAAACCTACATCCAAATGAGAAAACTAATCCTACAAATAATGGAAAAAATAATGTATATATATGCTGAAGATGACAAATTAATTGACAAAAAAATCTTTAAAATAGAAAAAACGTATTTTAATAGCTAATAGAAATTGCTATTACATGAAATACAATAATTGCTGTCTCAAGTTCAACTACCTTTGTGCAGAGCTGTGTGAAATGAATGAAACATACTGTCACAGTATGAAGACTTCGATCTTCATAACTGAGGCAACGGAAAACTTAATATTAGAGGCCTAAAAGACAGCCAGTATCAAAAAAAACATCCACCTTCGTAACTCTCTACTTAGTGTTTGCTTGCACCCCCTGACTCTAAATATACAATATATGCCTTCTAAAGTAGCTATATCTTCTGCAGTCTCCCTTTTTATTTCTGAAAAGTTTCACCACTGGTAATACTGATCCCTATTCCTATTCACAGAATTTAATTAATCTATTGCATTTCTTGCATCATCTGTTTTCCAGTAATCGCTTTGAGCCACAATGCCTGGCAGAGATCAAATTCTGAGCTCAGACTGGTCAGCAAGCATTGTAAGATAGGGCTCTGGGCCAACAAACTGGTCCCAGCTGGCCTCTGTGAACCTAGATCATATGCTGGCACTGAAAATTCCTCTTTAAGCTAAGTTATTGGTAGGGCAGTGGAGGGGAGCTGAAATTCAAAGGGAAAGATTTTTCCTAGGAATTCCCTCACCTCAGATTAAAAGAGAGAGAAAGTGAGATGCATGTGGGTGAACAGAGTGAAAAATAGGTGGAACAAGAACCTCAGAAACAGAAAATGAAGGGACAGGAAGAAACAGATAGAGGGAAAGAAGTGTGATACACTATCGAAAGCATGCATTGGGAAAAAAACCCTATTAAATGGCAGAAGGGCAGAGAAATGGGAGGCAGCTTTCTGTTGGCAAGACAAATTTTGGGGTCCAATATAAAGGGGCATCTACTGCATTCACTTTAAGAGTTCAAGATGCATACATTTTCTGCAGCAAGAATGATGTGTTTCAAAGTTGTGTGATATTCTACCTGTTGGAACATTTAGCACCATATTAGTTGCCAAGGTAACAACATTTTTTTGTGAAGCACATTCTGGGTCTGGCTTTCCCTTTTGGAGTTACACCCCTGTGGAGCACAAATAAATGTGTCCAAGTTATGCATGAGAAGTCTGAATTTGATGGACCATAGCAAACATGAAATTGTCTGCATTTTTTGCTTCTGCAGTATAATTTCTTGACTATTGCCACAATGATTAGCTTTTCATGACTACAGTTCAAAAAATTAGTAATTAGACATAGAAACTCAAATGTTCTCATAGCTAGGAAGTTCTATTACCATTTCATTATACCTGAAAGCTAAATGATGGTGATACTAAATTGTTTGCTATTTACATAACCAGGATAACTGGAATATTCTAGAGGCAGAAATGCACATTCTTATACATACCATGAATTGCAATAGCTGACTGGTATAGAGGCCATGTTAAAAATTAACATATGAAAATGACGCTGTCCTATGCCATATGTTAGCTGAGTGTTAACTATGGAGATTGAAGACATGGACTCCAGCAGAGTTTCATGCCAAAAACAACTTTGCTGTCGGAAACCCTTTTACTGTTGGTTACATGGTTTATATAGACTACCTTTGATCACGCTCACAAAACTACTAACAGGATTGGCTAAATTTGAGCATCGCCACCCTCCAATTGACCACTGTGTGTTGCCCTCTGGTTGGCCGCTCCCCTCTATGTGCAGACCGAACCCAGAATGTTCAACCCAGAATGTTCTGGCTGATCCCAGGATGTTCTGGCCTAGCCCAAAACCCTTTACACCAACATCTCCCCCTTTTTGTTTTTCTAAAAACATAACATGCTTTACCATTTTTTCCAACACCCATTACAAAGAACCCAAAAAACAAGGTACAATAAACATACATAACACAACAATTAACAGTATGAACCCTTCCTTTATCAGGGATAAAATCCTCCCTCTTAAATTTCAAAAACTTAACCAGTTTCCCTGTTGCTAAGGCACTTAAAACTTTGGTTGTTTGATATACTGATTTAGCTAGAGTCACCCAAATATTGGTGCTGTTCCATGGCATCAGGCTGCTCAGGCTCTGTGTCCTGGGTATTACGATCAGGGGTAGGAGGATCCAAAGCGGAATGTACCATCCTTGCTGGTGTCCACCGTAAATTGTGATCTGTGGAGATACAATCATAGCCACTTCCCCAAGTTATTAACCTAAAAGGGCCTTCCCAGTTATGATTTTCTAAAGACTTTACCATAATGGGTTCTTTCCCTGGTATCGGATCTGAGCCTACAGGGGTTAGTACAGAAAAATACCTAATCACTGGGGGGACATTCATGCCCATGTGTAAATCAGAAACAATGCTTTGTTGATTCATGCATTTGGGGTCTCCTCTATCATTCCCCCTTTTTGTTTTATATATCTTTTAGATGTCCTTACTTGAGCAGTGGATTTGGACTAGATCATATCTCCAATTTTTTTTTTAACTCTGCCACCCTCATGTTGCTTGGGTGACGGCTGATAAAGCTTGTGGTTGTGCTACCCCTCTCGCTTTTTCAGTTAGCAGTTCTTATTTCAGCTGATCTATTTGTTTCTCCAAGTCTTGGATTCACCCCCAGGTTACTTTAAACACACTAAGCAAGGCTCCTCCCATTTGCCCAGCTATAAATGCGGCCTATCGGCAACCGCACTTTTACATTAACTCTTTCTTGCCCAAAATGTTAATCTATTGCCCGTTAAAAACTTTTACATGAACCCGACAACAAAAAATACACAGAACACCGTTTGGCCTCAGCACACACACACACACACGCATAGGATCCCACAAGAACACTCAACACAACTACAATATCTGAAACACAAAATCCAGACAATCATTACTCCCACTGCATGGTCCCACGTACAGATCATGGCGCTAAGACCCTGTGAAGAAAATCAGGAAACCAGCTCCGAACGGCATCATCGCAGTGCGAGGTGGCAGGCTCAGCCTTAGCAGGCGTTCCCGCAGAGGCTCTGCCTCCCCGACATGGCATGAGGCTTGGGCTTGTATACTGACCAAAGTGCACACTCATTCCAATGCAGGTGGCCAGCCTACATCGGAAGAAGTAGCCAGCAGTATTTATAAAGATCTGCAAGGGTCAATAGAAACATGGACACACTTGTATTTACCAACTTCTAGTACATGAGTATCACAGAAAGACTGTATCAGATGAGTTGTATAGGGGGTCCCAAGTCCATGGTCCGTCACTGTTTGCCTCATATCTTTGATAAGAGCATATGAGATACCTTCCCACAGCGGCTCTTTATCTGGCACATACACCACAGGTAAAGCACACAATACATCTGCATCCACCACCTGTCTCACTTCTCCCTTTACAGCTACCCATTTATCATGAGGATCTGGGGAATATGAATCAGGCTCCTTTTCCGGATCAATAGGCCCAGGGTCAAAAGGACCATCCAGGTCAGCATCAGAATTATCAGGCATCAGAACCTCAGGAGCAGCAACATGAGTCTGATGAAAGTGCACAGGCTCCTCATAAATGAGTTCTGGAGTTTCAGCGTTATAAAGTGCAATTAAAACTTTTCCTCCTGCAGATTTCAGGTGATCTGAGAGTAGCTCCTTCTTGGAGCCTGGGTCAAAAGGATCCACTTCATCCCTGTTCTTAATCTTCACAGCTGCGGCAGCGACCGGCAGAGGTTCTAAGTGGGGGGCACTGGGCTCTACTATCTCATTTTTAACAAGAAGCACTAGGTTTACTGTTTCTCTTTCTGCTGCAGCTTGATGCTGGAGAGGACCCCAGCGATCAGCAGGATTGTAATCTCCCACAGTCAAATCCTCCAGCACAGGTAGAATAGAGGCAGTAGACGCGGACTGCAATGGGGGTGTGGAGGGGACAGAGTGTTAGTTTTCATATCCACGCCGGATTAGACAGTGTATCCATGCCAGAGTTAGGCAGTGTATTTGCGCTCGGAGATGTTATAACAGCACTCCCGTCCATACTAGGACTATGTATCCTTTTGAGTGCCTCATATATTAAACTGCAAGTAGCCATGAGTGGCATTAGGGTACTGTCTCCTAGGGAGATGGCATTCCATAAGTGATCCCTAGCCACCTCCCATCCTTCCAATCCAAAAGCAGTTGTGGAACTTACTGCTAAGCCCTGCCCCTTGAGCCAAGACAAAAGGGATAGTATGGCTTGCTCGCCATACTTTACTCCCTGCTTGGCTAAGATCTGAATCAAAACTGTGATTATTGTCTCTTCTTCAGTCGAAAGCTGAGAACCCATGCATCCTGACTGCTCACCGTTTATGGTGCTGTATTTCCAGGAGGCAACTTTCTGGTTCCGCTGCTTATTCGTTCAGTCAGCTCTCCACCATAGCTCTTTCGTCTGCCTTTTCAGTCTTTGATGCAGGGCGCCATTAGTGAAATTGAAGGCATGGACTCTAGTAGAGTTTCATGCCTAAAACTTCTTTACTGTCGAAAACCTTTTTACTGTTGGTTACATGGTTTATATAGACTATCTTTTATCACGCACACAAAACTGCTAACAGGATTGGCTAGATTTGAGCATTGCCACCCTCCAATTGGCCACTATGTGTTGCCGTCTGGTTGGCCACTCCCCTCTATGTTCAGGCCGAGCCCAGGATGTTCAAGCCCAGAATGTTCTGGCTGATCCCAGGATGTTCTGGCCTAGCCCAAAACCCTTTACACCAACAGTTAACCCTCCCACTGACTACCAAGCTATATAATTCCTGAATTCTTTCACCTACCTTGCTTTTCTGAATTGTCACTTCTCTCTGCATTCATGCTTTTACTTGTCTCATTTACCAATTATGCCTTTTCTTGTGGGGGTTTCTTTTCACTATACATTTGCATATAACTTCATACATGTTAGCCTTGACCAATTTGGGGTACAGTTAATACTTCTATATGAAGGTGCAATAGTTGAAAGCAAAAAAAAAACAAAAAACCAACGTTTTTCAGAATTTATAGCACAGGAATCACACATAACTGCTGCTTAGAGCAGGCAATGTAATTTAAAAGGAATTAAAATACAAACTGTGAACCTCATACCAAAATCTGGGGTAAATGCCAAGTGCCCTGTTTCCAGCAAAGCATATGCCAGGAAATAATATGATCTCTAGGCTCTTAACTGGAAAAGAAAGGTAAACACTACCATAATTCTTTAAAAGGAAACAAATGTTAAATTGTCATTTTAATGACTGGGCCAAATTTTACATAGTTGCTCCCTGCAGACTTCCTACTGAGAACATAAAAACTTCCTTTTATTTAGGAAACTCAGCTGTAAAATATGACCTTCTCTGTAATGTCAAAAGCTCCAGTGCTTCCTCACAAAAGGTCGGAAAGAGGCAAGCAGAAAGTGAGACTTTTTTTTATTTTTAATTTATTTTTTATTTTTTTTACCAAAGTCAGACAATGATTGATTCATCTTGACTATGGAGAAATCCACATTCTTTGCAGGATCCGATAGAATGCTCTTTCAAAAACAGATCTCAAATGGTACTGTTGTCTGCAAAATCCAAACAAATATAATGGTTAGTTGGCTCATGAACTGCAGTATCCTTAACCTAGAAACTTACTATTTACTGAGCATGTCAGAATTCTTGACACCATATTGAGTACAATAATGTTTTCTAAGTATTTTTAAATAGATTTCAAATAGAAATAGATTGGCATTTTACTTTCATATACATCTCCTAGAATGCTAATGTCTTCTGAATGCTGAGTCACACTAACCTGTGGCACCTTGATATTATACTGAAATAACAGCTCTGTCAAAGAGTAGACTATGGCCAGTCATAAATTCATCACATGTCAAATCTATAATAGGTAGATATCAAGTCTATTATTCAGTCACAGAAATACATAAAAGCTATGTTAGAAACTAGGGGGAAAGTATCATAGTGCTCAGCATAGTGAGTGGTAGAAGTCTGCCACTAGGCTCATTCACCAATAGATAATGCTTCTGGATGCTCCGTTTGGTTTGAATTTAGAATATTTATCACTTCCAATGAAAACACATAGTTGACGAGTTATTGTAGCAGTCTGAGTAATGGCAACTTTTACAGTAAAAGTACCTCTGAGGATTAAAATCTGAGTTTAACTGTGCTCAAAATGAGGTATTAGTGGTCTGATTTGCTTTGTTGAATATTTTAACAAATTTACACTTTAAAAAAAAAGTTTTGCTAAAAATGCATGTCTGAGTGATGACAATCTGACATCAGTAAGGCTATTGAATTTGAAAATGCAACTACTTGAACAGCAGCCGTGGTGAGCAACAGTTTCATAGACAACTGAAGAAGAGAGCTAGAGCTCTCCAGAGACAAAAGTGAAGTATATGGTGGAAGAAAGGCACTTGAACGAAACCTCTTCCACTTGAAATTATGTTTCTAATAGACTTTCCAGGGAAATCTAGCGCACTTGCTGCGTACATATGATCTTCCCATAGAGCAGTTTCCAATAAAAGTGAAGAAGCAATGTAAATACTTTCCAGAAAGAATACTTGTTCTCGTGCCCTCTGCTGCTTAATCCTACTGAGTTTGAAAATGAGAGACTAAGGATAAGGGTCTCTGATCCATCAGATTTCAATTCCTCATACTGAATTTCTTACTATGAAACAGTAGTTTGTAGTCATACACAGTACAAGACATTTCACTGGTCATACCTCTCACTTAAAATTACAGAACAGTGTTGTTGTGGTTTAAGCTTATTCGTAAATTAGACAAAGCATGTAGCCTGCTTGTTTTCCCCCCACAACCTGTCCTTC